>BPLR01018646.1:0-75276 GCA_021605095.1 Caerostris extrusa
TAATCCACAAAACCGAAAAATGTTCTGACTCCATTTGTCAAATATCCTAGCCAGGAAAACGTCAGCTTCAGATGCTGCTACATTGTGGTGAAATCTATCAGAATTTCTTGTTTTGGTGGCAACTCTTCATTCATTTTATTGATTTCCTCAGTTTTCTTCAGAAATAGAATTTCATTACTGTAACAATGAAGACCGAATGACCTTTTCTTTTGAAATTTATCATTTCATTGTAGCGTAATTATGGCTCCGTTTTCGGGAAATGAATAAAATCCTATTCTCTTTTCTCTAATATATTGACTTGCGGACTCCCTTAATGAATCCGTCATTAAATAATAATACAAAGGGAAATTTTATTATGGGTTTTTAATATAAGCAAATAATACATGAGCAAAACAAACTGCGTATTTAAAGAAGCTATTTATTAATGAATTTGTGTTCCTTTTATCATTTTGATTTAAGAACGATACTTTTATTATCAATAGAAAACATTTCGTAAACCATTATTTTCTTTTATTGAATTGAATATTCTTTGTGTTGGTAAGATTACTACCATTTTTAAGCAGATATGAAGAGGATTGGTTGATTTAAAAAAATGAAAATAAACTAAGCACGACATTCAATTATTGGAATATTTCGTCCTTTTCCGAATTATAATGCTTTTTCAAATACAATAAAAGTAATGAAAACATAAAAAAACGTAATTCCTTTTGAGTGCAATCGCAAAAATACCTTTAATAAGATTTATAGATCTAAAAATATCATATATTTTTTTTATTTATTTGTCTTATTAATTGAGATTCTTCTTAATCATTCTATAAAAAACTTTTAATTTATTTTATGCAATTTTTTAAATTTTCGATTCTATATTTAGTTAGTTGCATTGATGAATTTCCATCTTTCAGAGTGATATAAAAATCAACTAAATAGATGGAAATTTTTGTACAATAGCCTTAGAAATAAAGTTATTACAACTGCATAATACTACTACGACTACACCACGTCACATCACTGTGCCTAGAGCTGAATTGCCCCTATGTAGTTTTGCAATGACTTAGAAGTGTATAGCAAGAACAAAACAATTAATTATTTTTGGATTGCAATATAATATGTAACTTAATTTTAATTTCCTTTAAAGGAAATTTTTTATGCCATACATTACATTCAGTTTTATGTAGTAAGTCAAAAAAGGCAGTTACATGTATTAATTTTGCCTATTTCACTTTGTATTTATTGTGGAGTAAATACAATTGAAATAAAACGGAATATTGTGGTCGTCAATAACTACAAAATAAAAACCGTAATATCTAAGGGCATAAAAACGGAATTTAGAGGTTGTTGTTAATTTACGTAGATTTAAAATCCAATATTTGTCCTCATAATTAATGTATCGGACATAGAACTATGAGTTTAGTTCAAATTTAGAAAAAAACAAATTAAGAGGAAATTCAAGACATATTCTCATATTAGACACAATAAATTTTTAAATTACACTTAAGGTTATATATGATTGTAAGATATTTGTTTTTATATAATCTTAAGTAAAAATTTAAAAATTATTGTGCCTATTATGAGAATATTAGGCACAATTTGTTTTTAATAAAAGATAAAAATGGTGAAATGTTTTTTTTTTTTAAATACATCTTAATATTACCAGAATTAAGTATCTTTTATAGGACTTCATTTATAATTCATTTCATGCGAAATTTACTTTCTGAAGCTGGGTAAACTCTTGGGATATTTAGTGAAAAGAAAATCACTTTCCATCATCTCCAGTAATTCCTTTTTTCTTTTCTTTTTCTTCTTAAGAAAATAGTTTCCCATTTTGATACCTAAAATGACCGGATGTTACCTTTTCTAAGCTACAAAAGGAAGTAACTTATAGTGACCATAAAATCTGGAATCCAAGCATATGTTCTTTTGTAAACCAATGATATTATAAATCTTCGACTCTAGGCAAGGCCTTTACGAGATTCTTCGCTGTTGAGAAACACAGAAAAGAAAATGGAAAAAATACAGAAGGATTTCAGAGTTTCCGTTAGTTTTTATTTTATTTTTAGTTGTTTTTTTTAATCCTCAAAACCGGAAAATGTTCTGTCTCCATTTGTCAAATATCTTCGCCAGGAAACGTCAGCCAGATGATGCTACATTGTAGAAATCTATCAGAATTTCTGGTTTTTGTAGGCAACTCTTCATTCATTTATTGTTCCTCAGTTTTTCTTCCAGAAATAGAATTGTGTGTAACAAAGAGACCGAATAAATTTTCTTTTGAAATTTATCATTTCATTGTAACGTAATTGTGGCTCCGTTTTTCGGGAAATGAAGAAAATCCTATTCTCTTTTTCAATAGGATATTGCCTTGCGGACTCCCTTAATGAATCAGTCATTAAATAATAATACAAAAGGGAATTTTATTATTATAAGCAAATAATACATGAGCTAACCAAACTGCGTATTTAAAGAAGCTATTTATTCGTGCATTTGTGTTCTTGTCTTTGATTTTCAAAATTATATTTTTTGATTATGAATAGAAAAATATTTTGTAAACCATTATTTTCTTTTTTATTGAATAGAATATTCCCTTTGTGTTCGTAAGATTACAACCTTTATAAGTAGATATGAAGAGGATTAGTCGATTTAAAAATAAAAAAAACAAAACATGAATTTCAATTATTGGATTATTTCGTTCTTTTCCAAATTGCAATTATATTTTAAAAAAAAAAATAAAAGTAATAAAACATAGGAAAAAAAAACTTAATTCCTTTTGTGGGTACGCCTTTTGTGGGTATGTCTTTAATAAGATTGATAGATTTTAAAACATCTTATGATTTTTTGTTTATTCATCTTTTTAATTGAGATGGTTCTTAATCGTAATAACAAAAGCTTTAATTTATTTTATATAATTTTTTTAAATTTTCGATTCTATTTTAGTTAATTGCATTGATTAATTTTTACATCAACGCTAGAGTGATAGATGAATCAAATATATCGATGGAAATTTTTGTACAATTGCTTTCATATTAATTCATTGTCAATAAATTTAATTAGGAATTTACTTTTA
This sequence comes from Caerostris extrusa, assembly GCA_021605095.1. Lineage (NCBI taxonomy): Eukaryota > Metazoa > Arthropoda > Arachnida > Araneae > Araneidae > Caerostris > Caerostris extrusa. The sequence continues at coordinate 3,059 of BPLR01018646.1, forward strand.
TTAAACTGGGTAAACTCATGGGATATTTAGAAAATTACTTTCCATCAACCGAGGTTAATTCCTTTTTCTTTTCTTTTCTTTCCTAAGAAAATAGTTTCCCATTTTGATACGTAAAATGACCGGTTGTTTCCTTTCTAAGCTACAAAAGGAAGTAACTTATGGTGACCATAAAATCTGAATCCAAGCATATGTTCTTTTGTAAACCAATGATATTATAAATCTTCGACTGTAGGCAAGGTCTTTACGAAATTCTTCTCTGCGAAGAAGCACAGAAAGAAAATGGAAAAATAAAGGAGGATTTCAGAATTTTTAGTTTTTATTTTTATTTTTTAGTTGTTTTTTTTTAATCCTCAAAACCGGAAAATGTTCTGCCTCCATTTGTCAAATATCTTCGCCAGGAAATGTCAGTTTCAGATGCTGCTACATGTGGTGAAATCTATCAGAATTTCTGGTTTTTTTTGGTGGCAACTCTTCATTCATTTTATTGTTCCTCAGTTTTCTTCCAGAAATAGAATTGAGTGTAACAAAAGAGACCGAATGAACGTTTCTTTTGAAATTTGTCATTTCATTGTAGCGTAATTATGGCTCCGTTTTTCGGGAAATGAATAAAATCTATTCTCTTTTTCTAATAGGATATTGACTTCGGGACTCCCTTAATGAATCGTCATTAAATAATAATACAAAGGAATTTTATTATGGGGTTTTAAATAAGCAAATAATACATGAGCAAACCAAACTGCGTATTTAAAGAAGCTATTTATTCGTGCATTTGTGTTCTTGTCTTTGATTTTCAAAATTATATTTTGATTATCAATAGAAAATATTTTGTAAACCATTATTTTCTTTTATTGAATAGAATATTCCTTTGTGTTCGTAAGATTACAACCTTTTTACGTAGATATGAAGAGATTAGTCGATTTAAAAAAAAAAACATGAATTTCAATTATTGATTATTTCGTTGTTCTTTTCAAATTGCAATTATATTTTTAAAAATAAAAGTAATAAAAACATAGGAAAAAAAAACTTAATTCCTTTTGTGGGTACGCCTTTGTGGGTATGTCTTTAATATTTTTGATAGATTTTAAAAAAACATCTTATGATTTTTGTTTATTCATCTTTTTAATTGAGATGGTTCTTAATCGTAATAACAAAATTATTTTATTTTTTAATTTATTTTATATAATTCTATATTTTTTTAAATTTTCGATTCTATTTTTAGTTAATTGCATTGATTAATTTACATCAACGCTAGAGTGATAGATGAATCAAATATATCGATGGAAATTTTTGTACAATTGCCGTTATATTAATTCATTGTCAATAAATTTAATTCGGAATTTACTTTTTATTAAACTTGGTAAACTAAACTCATGGGATATTTTAAGAAAAGAAAAATTACTTTCCATCAACTCGAGGTTAATTCCTTTTTCTTTTCTTTTCTTCCTAAGAAAATAGTTTTCCCATTTTGATACGTAAAATGACCGGTTGTTTCCTTTCTAAGCTACAAAAGGAAGTAACTTATGGTGACCATAAAATCTGGAATCCAAGCATATGTTCTTTTGTAAACCAATGATATTATAAATCTTCGACTGTAGGCAAGGTCTTTACGAAATTCTTCTCTGCGAAGAAGCACAGAAAGAAAATGGAAAAAAATAAAGGAGGATTTCAGAATTTCCGTTAGTTTTTATTTTATTTTTAGTTTTTTTTTTTAATCCTCAAAACCGGAAAATGTTCTGCCTCCATTTGTCAAATATCTTCGCCAGGAAATGTCAGTTTCAGATGCTGCTACATTGTGGTGAAATCTATCAGAATTTCTGGTTTTTTGCTGGCAACTCTTCATTCATTTTATTGTTCCTCAGTTTTCTTCCAGAAATAGAATTGAGTGTAACAAAGAGACCGAATGAACGTTTCTTTTGAAATTTGTCATTTCATTGTAGCGTAATTATGGCTCCGTTTTCGGGAAATGAATAAAATCCTATTCTCTTTTCTCTAATAGATATTGACTTCCCAGGACGCCCTTAATGAATTCGTCATTAAATAATAATACAAACGGAAATTTTATAATGGGGTTTTTAATATAAGGAAATAATACATGAGCAAAACAAACTGCGTATTTAAAGAAACTATTTATTCCTGAATTTGTGTTCCTTTTATCATTTTGATTTAAGAACGATACTTTTATTATCAATAGAAAATATTTTGTAAACCATTATTTTCTTTTATTGAATTGAATATTCCTTTGTGTTGGTAAGATTACTACCATTTTTAAGCAGATATGAAGAGGATTGGTTGATTTAAAAAATGAAAATAAACTAAGCACGACATTCAATTATTGGAATATTTCGTCCTTTTTCCGAATTATAATGCTTTTCAAATACAATAAAAGTAATGAAAACATAAAAACGTAATTCCTTTTTGTGTGCAATCGCAAAAATACCTTTAATAAGATTTATAGATCTAAAAATATCATATATTTTTTTTATTTATTTGTCTTATTAATTGAGATTCTTCTTAATCGTTCTATAAAAAACTTTTAATTTATTTTATGCATTTTTTTAAATTTTCGATTCTATATTTAGTTAGTTGCATTGATGAATTTCCATCTACTGTAGAGTGATATAAAAATAAACTAAATAGATGGAAATTTTTGTACAATAGCCTTAGAAATAAAGTTATTACAACTGCATAATACTACTACGACTACACCACGTCACATCACTGTGCCTAGAGCTGAATTGCCCCTATGTAGTTTTGCAATGACTTAGAAGTGTATAGCAAGAACAAAACAATTAATTATTTTTGGATTGTAATATAATATGTAACTTAATTTTAATTTCCTTAAAGGAAATTTTTTATGCCATACATGACATTCAGTTTTATGTATTAAGTCAAAAGGCAGTTACATATTAATTTTTGCCTATTTCAGTTGTATTTATTGTGGAGTAAATACAATTGAAATAAAACGGAATATTGTGGTCGTCAATAACTACAAAATGAAAACCGTAATATCTAAGAACATAAAAAACGGAATTTAGAGGTTGTTGTTAATTTACGTAGATTTAAAATCCAATATTTCTTCTGATAATTAATGTATCGGACATAGAACTATGTGAGTTTAGTTCAAATTTAGAAAAAACAAATTAAGAGGAAAATTCAAGACATATTCTCATATTAGACACACTAAATTTTTAAATTACACTTAAGGTTATATATGATTGTAAGATATTTGTTTTATATAATCTTAAGTAAAATTTAAAAATTATTGTGCCTATTATGAGAATATTAGGAACAATTTGTTTTTATTAAAAGATAAAATGGTGAAATGTTTTTTTAAATAAATCTTAATATTACCACAATTAAGTATAACTTTTATAGGACTTCATTTATAATACATTTCAAGCGAAATTTACTTTCTGGAAGCTGGGTAAAATCTTGGGATATTTAGTGAAAAGAAATATTACTTTCCATCATCTGGAAGTTAATTTTTTTTTCTTTTCTTTTCTTCTTAAGAAAATAGTTTCCCATTTTGATACGTAAAAATGACCGGATGTTTCCTTTCTAAGCTAGAAAAGGAAGTAACTTATGGTGACCATAAAATCTGGAATCCAAGCATATGTTCTTTTGTAAACCAATGATATTATAAATCTTCGACTGTAGGCAAGGTCTTTACGAAATTCTTCTCTGCGAAGAAACACAGAAAGAAAATGGAAAAAATACAGAAGGTTTTCAGAGTTTCCGTCAGTTTTTATTTTAGCTTTTTTTTTTTTTTTAATCCTCAAAACCGGAAAATGCTCTGACTCCATTTGTCAAATATCCTCGCCAGGAAATGTCAACTTCAGATGCTGCTACATTGTGGTGAAATCTATCAGAATTTCTGGTGTTTTGGTGGCAACTCTTCATTCATTTTATTGTTCCTCATTTTTCTTCCAGAAATAGAATTGTGTGTAACAATGGAGACCGAATAAACTTTTCTTTTGAAATTTATCATTTCATTGTAGCGTAATTATATCTTCGTTTTTCGGGAAATGAATAAAATCTATACTCTTTTCTCTAATAGGATATTGACTTGCGGACTCCCTTAATGAATCAGTCATTAAATAATAATACAAAGGGAATTTTATTATTATAAGCAAATAATACATGAGCTAACCAAACTGCGTATTTAAAGAAGCTATTTATTTGTGCATTTGTGTTCTTGTCTTTGATTTTCAAAATTATATTTTTGATTATGAATATAAAAATATTTTGTAAACCATTATTTTCTTTTATTGAATAGATTATTCCTTTGTGTTCGTAAGATTACAACCTTTTTATAAGTAGATATGAAGAGGATTAGTCGATTTAAAAAAAAAAAAAAAGCAAAACATGAATTTCAATTATTGATTATTTCGTTCTTTTCCAAATTGCAATTATATTTTTAAAAAAAATAAAAGTAATAAAAACATAGGAAAAAAAAACTTAATTCCTTTTGTGGGTACGCCTTTGTGGGTATGTCTTTAATAAGGTTGATAGATTTTAAAACATCTTATGATTTTTCTTTATTTATCTTTTTTTTAATTGAGATGGTTCTTAATCGTAATAACAAAAGCTTTAATTTATTTTTATATAATGTTTTTTAAATTTTCGATTCTATGTTTAGTTAATTGCATTGATTAATTTACATCTACGCTAGAGTGATAGATGAATCAAATATATCGATGGAAATTTTGTACAATTGCCTTCATATTAATTCATTGTTAATAAATTTAATTCGGAATTTACTTTTATTAAACTGGGTAAACTCATGGGATATTTAGAGAAAAGAAAAATTACTTTCCATCAACTCGAGGTTAATTCCTTTTTCTTTCTTTTTTTTTTCTTCTTAAGAAAATAGTTTCCCATTTTATACATAAAAATGACCGGATGTTTAATTTCTATGCCATGAAAGGAAGTAACTTATGGTGACCATAAAATCTAGAAACCAAGCATATGTTCTTTTGTAAATGATATTATAAATCTTCGACTGTAGGCAAGGCCTTTACGAGATTCTTCTCTTCTGAGAAACACAGAAAAGAAAATGGAAAAAAAAAAAAAATACGAGGTTTTCAGAGTTTCCGTTAGTTTTTATTTTATTTTTTTTTTTAATCCTCAAAACCGGAAAATCTTCTGACTCCATTTGTCAAATATCCTCGCCAGGAAATGTCAGCTTCAGATGCTGCTACATTGTGGTGAAATCTATCAGAATTTCTGGTTTTTTGGTGGCAATTCTTCATTCATTTTATTGTTCCTCAGTTTTCTTCCACAAATAGAATTGTATAACAATGGAGACCGAATGAACTTTTCTTTTGAAATTTATCATTTCATTGTAGCGTAATTATGGCCCCGTTTTTCGGAAAATGAATAAAATCCTATTCTCTCTTTTTCTCTAACAGGATATTGACTTGCGGACTCCGTTAATGAATCGGTTATTAAATAATAATACGAAGGAAAATTTTATTATGTGGTTTAATATAAGCAAATGATACATCAGCAAAGCAAACTGCGTATTTAAAGAAGCTATTTATTCGTGAATTTGTGTTCTTGTCTTTGATTTAAAAATGAAAGTTTGATTTTCAATAGAAAATATTTTGTAAACCATTATTTTCTTTTATTGAATAGAATATTTCTTTGTGTTTGTTAGATTACAACCCTTTTTAAGTATATATGAAGAGAATTATTAAATTTAAAAATAAAAATAAGCAATACATGGTTTTCAATTATTGGAATATTTCTTTCTTTTTCCAAATTATGATTCTTTTCGAGTAAAATAAAAGTAACGAAAACAAAAAAAAAACTTAAATGATTTTGTATGCAATAATAAAAATGTCTTTAATAAGATTGATAGATTTTAAAACATCTTAAAATTTTTTATTTTTTCGTCTTTTTAATTGAAATTGTTCCTAATCGTACTATCAAAAGCTTTAATTTATTTTACACAATTTTTTTTTAATTTTCGATTCCATATTTAGATAATTGCATTAATCAATTTACATCTACTCTAGAGTGATAGGTAAATCAACTAAATCGATAGAAATTTCAGTGCAATAGCCTTCATATGACTTCATTGTTAGTAAATTTAATTCAGAATTTACTTTTTGGAAACTTGGAAAACTCATGGGATATTTTAGAGAAAAGATAAATTACTTTCCATCATCTCGTGAGATTAATTATTTTTCTTTTCTTTTTTTTTCTTAAGAAAATAAATTCCCATTTTGATACATAAAAATGACCGGATGTTTCCTTTCTAAGCCACAAAAGGAAGTAACTGATGGTGATCATAAAATCTAGAAATCCAAGCATATGTTCTTTGTAAACCAATGATATTATAAATCTTCGACTGTAGGCAAGACCTTTACGAGATTCTTTCGCGTTGAGAAACACAGAAAAGAAAATGGAAAAATAATGAAGGTTTTCAGAGTTTCCGTTAGTTTTTATTTTAATTTTAGTTTTTTTTTAATCCTCAAAACCGGAAAATGTTCTGACTCCATTTATCAAATATCTACGCCAGGCAATGTCAGCTTCAGATGTTGCTACATTGTGGTGAAATCTATCAGAATTTCTGGTTTTTTGGTGGCAACTCTTCATTCATTTTATTGTTCCTCAATTTTTCTTCCAGAAATAGAATTGAGTGTAACAAAAGAGACCGAATGAATTTTCTTTTGAAATTCATCATTTCATTGTAGCGTAATTATGGCTCCGTTTTTGGGAAATGAATCAAATCCTATTCTCTTTTCTCTAATAGGATATTGACTTGCGGATTCCCTTAATGAATCCGTCATTAAATACTAATACAATGGTAAATTTTATTATGGGGTTTTAATATAAGCAAATAAGGCATGAAAAAGCAAACTGCGTATTTAAAGAAGCTATTTATTCGTGAGTTTGTGTTCTTGTCTTTGATTTAAAAATGATATTTTGATTTTCAATGGAAAATATTTTGTAAACCATTATTTTCTTTTTATCGAAGAATAAAGAATATTCCTTTCGGTTTGTGAGATTAAAACCTTTTTTTAATTTGATATGAAGAGGATTAGTCGATTTAAAAAAAAATAAAAATAAACAAAACATTAATTACAAATTATTAAAATATTTCGTTCTTTTCCAAATTGCAGTTCTTTTCAAATAAAATAAATGTAATAAAAACATAAAAAAAAAAACTTAAATACTTTTGTGTACAATCATGAAAATGTCTTTAATAAGATTGGTTTATTTTAAAACATCTTATAATTTTTTTTTTCCCTTAATTGAGATTTAAAAAAACATTTCATCGAAAACTTTAATTTATTTTATACATTTTTTATTTTTATTTTAGATTCTATATTTCATTAATTACATTAATCAGTTTACATCACCTCTAGAGTGGTAGATAAATCAACTAAATCGATAGAAATTTTAGTACAACAGTCTTGGAAATAAAATTATTAGAAGTGTATACTACTACTACTACACCACACCCCATGACTGTACCTAGAACTGAGTTGCCACTAGACAGTTTTGGAATGACTTAGAAGTGTATAACAAGAACAAAACAATTAATTCTTTTTTTGGATTGGAATTTAATCAATCAAAATTAATTTTATTTGCATTAAAGCGCGTTTTTATGCTATACATTACATTCAATTTTATGGAGTAGTTCAATAACTGTTACATTTTAGTTTGGGTTTTATTTCAATTGTATTTATTGTGTGTATAAATAAATATCTTACCATCATATATAATCTTAATTGAAATTCAAAAATTAATGTGCAATCATAAAAATGCCTTTAATAAGATTTATAGATTTTAAAACATTTTATATTTTTTTTTTTATTTATTTGCCTTTTTTTTAATTGAGATTCTTCTTAATAGTACTTCAAAAACTTTAATTTATTTTATACATTTTTTTTTTATTTTAGATTCTATATTTCGTTAATTGTATTGATCAAATTACATCTCCTCTAGAGCGATATATAAATCAACAATATCCATAGAAATTTTTGTATAATAGCCTTAGAAATAAAGTTATTGGAAGTGTGTGTACTACTAGTGGTACTACACCACACCACATCACTGTGCCTAGAGCTGAGTTACCACTATACAGTTTGGGAATGACTTAGAAGGGTATAACAAGAACAAAAAAATTAAATATTTTATTGCAATTTAATCAATCAAACTTATATTTTGTATTAAAACACATCTTTACGCCATACTTTACATTCAGATTTTTGAAGTAAATCGATAGGTAGTTATATATTAGTTTGTGTCTATTTCAATTGTATTTGTTGTGTGCCGAAATAAATATCTTACGATGATATATAATCTTAACTGAAATTTAAAAATGTGTTGTGCCTAATATCAGAATATCCCTAGGTGAAGTGCAAATGGTGAAATGTATTTTTTTTAAATATCTCTTATTATCAGCAGAATTAAATATAATTTTCTATATGATTTTCGTTGCTACTAAATTTAATTCGGAATTTACTTTTAGGAAACTTAGTAAACCCAAGGGATATTTTGAGAAAAGAAAAATTACTTTCCATCATCTCGAAGTTAATTACTTTTTTTTTTTTTTTTTTTCTATAATAAGAAAATAGTTTCCCATTTTGATACAGAAAATGACCGGATGTTTCCTTTCTAAGCCACAAAAGGAAGTAACTTATGGTGACCATAAAATCTAGAAATCCAAGCATATGTTCTTTTGTAAACCAATGATATTATAAATCTTCGACTGTAGGCAAGGCCTTTACGAGATTCCTCTCTGCGAGAAACACAGAAAATAAAATGGAAAAAATACAGAAGGTTTTCAGAGTTTCTGTTAGTTTTTTATTTTATTTTCATTTTTTTTTTTTTTGTAATCCTCAAAACCGGAAAATGTTCTGACTCCATTTGTCAAATATCTGCGCCAGGAAATGACAGCTTCAGATGCTGCTACATTGTGTTGAAATCTATCAGAATTTCTGTTTTTCGTGGCAACTCTTCATTCATTTTATTGTTCCTCAGTTTTCTTCCAGAAATAGAATTGTGTGTAACAATGGAGACCGAATGAACTTTTCTTTTGAAATTTATCATTTCATTGTAGCGTAATTATGGCTCCGTTTTTCGGGAAATGAATAAAATCCTATTCTCTTTTCTCTAATAGGATATTGACTTGCGGACTCCCTTAATGAATCCATCATTAAATAATAATACAAATGAAAATTTTATTATGGGGTTTTAATATAATCAAATATACATCAGAAAAGCAAACTGCGTATTTAAAGAAGCTATTTATTCGTGCATTTGAGTTCTTATCTTTGATTTAAAAATGATATTTTGATCATCAGTAAAATGTATTTTTGTACACCATTATTCTATTTTATTGAATAGAATATTCCTTTGTGTTTGTAAGATTACAAGCCTTTTTAAGTAGATAAGAAGAGGATTAGATAATTTAAAAAAATAAAAATAGCAAAACATAAATTTCAATTAATGGAATTTTCGTTATTTTCGAATTATGATTCTTTTCAAATAAAATAAAAGTAATAAAAACACGAAAACTTAATTCCTTTTGTGTGCAATCATAAAAATGTCTAATAAGATTTATAGATTTTAAAACATCTCATAATTTTTATTTATTTGTCATTTTGATTGTAATTTTTCTTAATCGTTATCTTCTTAATCGATTCTTTTTAATCGTATTACGCTTAAATGACATTAATACTTAATTTCTGTACATATTTTAAATTTTGTCGTTTTTATTAGAAGTGAGAACAACAGAACAAATAGTGAAATGCAATTTGTTTAAATAAATTTTAATATCAGCAGAATTAAATATAACATTCCATATAACTTCAGTGTCAATAAATTTAATTCGGAATTTACTTTTAGAAAGCTGGGTTAACCTCATGGGATATTTAGAGAAAAGAAAAATTACTTTCCATCATCTGGAGGTTAATTCCTTTTTTTTTTTTTTTTTTTCTTCTTAAGAAAATAGTTTCCCATTTTGGTACATAAAAATAACCGGATGTTTCCTTTCTATGACACAAAAAGGAAGTAACTTATGGTGACCATAAAATCTAGAAATCCAAGCATATGTTCTTTTTTGTAAACCAGTGATATTATAAATCTTCGACTGTAGGCAAAGGCCTTTACGAGATTCTTCTCTTCTGAGAAACACAGAAAAAGAAAATGGAAAAAAAAAAAATACAAGGTTTTCAGAGTTTCCGCTACTTTTTATTTTAGATTTTTTTTTTTTTTTAATCCTCGAAACCGGAAAATGTTCTGACTCCATTTGTCAAATATCCTCGCCAGGAGATGTCAGCTTCAGATGCTGCTACATTGTGGTGAAATCTATCAGAATTTCTGGTTTTTTTGGTGGCAATTCTTCATTCATTTTATTGCTCCTCAGTTTTCTTCCACAAATAGAATTGTATAACAATGGAGACCAAATGAACTTTTCTTTTAAATTTATCATTTCATTGTAGCGTAATTACGGCCCCGTTTTCGGGAAATGAATAAAATCCTATTCTATTTTCTGTAATAGGATATTGACTTGCGGACTCCCTTAATGAATCCGTTATTAAATAATAATACGAAGGAAAATTTTATTATGTGGTTTAATATAAGCAAATGATACAACAGCAAAGCAAACTGCGTATTTAAAGAAGCTATTTATTCGTGAATTTGTGTTCTTGTCTTTGATTTAAAATTTTTTTTATATAGAAATAGAAATATAATAGAAATACAATAGAAATTTTTTTGTGCACTATTATTTTCTTTTATTGAATAGAATATTCCTTTGTGTTTTTAAGATAACAACCCTTTTTAAATAGATATGAAGAGGATTAGTTGATTTTTAAAAATAAAAATAAACAAAACATTAATTTCAATTATTGGAATATTTCTTTCTTTTCTGAATTATGACTCTTTTCGACTAAAATGAAAGTAATGAAAACAAAAAAATTAAATGATTTTGTATGCAATAATAGAAATGCCTTTAATAAGATTGATAGATTTTAAAACATCTTATAATTTTTTATTTATTCGTCTTTTTAATTGAAATTGTTCCTAATCGTACTATCAAAAGCTTAAATTTATTTTACACAATTTTTTTAATTTTCGATTCCATAATTGGCTAATTGCATTAATCAATTTACTTCTACTCTAGAGTGATAGGTAAATCAACTAAATCGATAGAAATTTCAGTGCAATAGCCTTCATATGACTTCATTGTTAGTAAATTTAATTCAGAATTTACTTTTTGGAAACTTGGAAAACTCATGGGATATTTAGAGGAAATATAAATTACTTTCCTTCATCTCGAGGTTAATTCCTTTCCTTTTCTTTTTTTTTCTTTAGAAAATAAATTCCCATTTTGATACATAAAAATGACCGGATGTTTCCTTTCTAAGCCACAAAAGGAAGTAACTGATGGTGACCATAAAATCTAGAAATCCAAGCATATGTTCTTTGTAAACCAATGATATTATAAATCTTCGACTGTAGGCAATGCCTTTACGAGATTCTTCGCCGTTGAGAAACACAGAAAGGAAAATGGAAAAATACTGATGGTTTTCAGAGTTTCCGTTAGTTTTTATTTTAATTTTAGTTTGTTTTTTTAATCCTCAAAACCGGAAAATATTCTGACTCCATTTATCAAATATCTACGCCAGGCAATGTCAGCTTCAGATGTTGCTACATTGTGGTGAAATCTATCAGAATTTCTGGTTTTTTGGTGGCAACTCTTCATTCATTTTATTGTTCCTCAATTTTTCTTCCAGAAATAGAATTGAGTGTAACAAAAAGAGACCGAATGAATTTTCTTTTGAAATTCATCATTTCATTGTAGCGTAATTATGGCTCCGTTTTTCGGGAAATGAATCAAATCCTATTCTCTTTTCTCTAATAGGATATTGACTTGCGGATTCCCTTAATGAATCCGTCATTAAATACTAGTACAATGGTAAATTTTATTATGGGGTTTTAATATAAGCAAATAAGGCATGAAAAAAGCAAACTGCGTATTTAAAGAGGCTATTGATTCGTGAGTTTGTGTTCTTGTCTTTGATTTAAAAATGATATTTTGATTTTCAATGGAAAATATTTTGTAATCCATTATTTTCTTTTATCGAATAAAGAATATTCCTTTCTGTTTGTGATATTAAACCTTTTTAATTTGATATGAAGAGGATTAGTCGATTTAAAAAAATAAAAATAAACAAAACATTAATTACAATTATTAAAATATTTCGGTCTTTTCCAAATTGCAGTTCTTTTCAAATAAAATAAATGTAATAAAAAACATAAAAAAAAAACTTAAATACTTTTGTGTACAATCATGAAAATGTCTTTAATAAGATTGGTTTATTTTTAAACATCTTATAATTTTTTCCCTTAATTGAGATTTAAAAAAACATTTCATCGAAAACTTTAATTTATTTTATACATTTTTTATTTTTATTTTAGATTCTATATTTCATTAATTACATTAATCAGTTTACATCACCTCTAGAGTGGTAGATAAATCAACTAAATCGATAGAAATTTTAGTACAACAGTCTTGGAAATAAAATTATTAGAAGTGTATACTACTACTACTACACCACACCCCATGACTGTACCTAGAACTGAGTTGCCACTAGACAGTTTTGGAATGACTTAGAAGTGTATAACAAGAACAAAACAATTAATTCTTTTTGGATTGGAATTTAATCAATCAAAATTAATTTTATTTGCATTAAAAGCGCGTTTTTATGCTATACATTACATTCAATTTTATGGAGTAGTTCAATAACTGTTACATTTTAGTTTGGGTTTATTTCAATTGTATTTATTGTGTGTATAAATAAATATCTTACCATCATATATAATCTTAATGAAATTCAAAAATTAATGTGCAATCATAAAAATGCCTTTAATAAGATTTATAGATTTTAAAACATTTTATATTTTTTTATTTATTTGCCTTTTTAATTGAGATTCTTCTTAATAGTACTTCAAAAACTTTAATTTATTTTATACATTTTTTTATTTTAGATTCTATATTTCGTTAATTGTATTGATCAAATTACATCTCCTCTAGAGCGATATATAAATCAACAATATCCATAGAAATTTTTGTATAATAGCCTTAGAAATAAAGTTATTGGAAGTGTGTACTACTAGTGGTACTACACCACACCACATCACTGTGCCTAGAGCTGAATTACCACTATACAGTTTGGGAATGACTTAGAAGGGTATAACAAGAACAAAAAAATTAAATATTTTATTGCAATTTAATCAATCAAACTTATATTTTGTATTAAAACACATCTTTACGCCATACTTTACATTCAGATTTTTGAAGTAAATCGATAGGTAGTTATATATTAGTTTGTGTCTATTTCAATTGTATTTGTTGTGTGCCGAAATAAATATCTTACGATGATATATAATCTTAACTGAAATTTAAAAATGTGTTGTGCCTAATATCAGAATATCCCTAGGTGAAGTGCAAATGGTGAAATGTATTTTTTTTAAATATCTCTTATTATCAGCAGAATTAAATATAATTTTCTATATGATTTTCGTTGCTACTAAATTTAATTCGGAATTTACTTTTAGGAAACTTAGTAAACCCAAGGGATATTTTGAGAAAAGAAAAATTACTTTCCATCATCTCGAAGTTAATTACTTTTCTTTTTTTTTTTTTTTCTATAATAAGAAAATAGTTTCCCATTTTGATACAGAAAAATGACCGGATGTTTCCTTTCTAAGCCACAAAAGGAAGTAACTTATGGTGACCATAAAATCTAGAAATCAAGCATATGTTCTTTTGTAAACCAATGATATTATAAATCTTCGACTGTAGGCAAGGCCTTTACGAGATTCTTCTCTGCGAGAAACACAGAAAATAAAATGGAAAAAATACAGAAGGTTTTCAGAGTTTCTGTTAGTTTTATTTTTTTTTTTTTTTGTAATCCTCAAAACCGGAAAATGTTCTGACTCCATTTGTCAAATATCTGCGCCAGGAAATGACAGCTTCAGATGCTGCTACATTGTGTTGAAATCTATCAGAATTTCTGTTTTTTCGTGGCAACTCTTCATTCATTTTATTGTTCCTCAGTTTTCTTCCAGAAATAGAATTGTGTGTAACAATGGAGACCGAATGAACTTTTCTTTTGAAATTTATCATTTCATTGTAGCGTAATTATGGCTCCGTTTTTCGGGAAATGAATAAAATCCTATTCTCTTTTCTCTAATAGGATATTGACTTGCGGACTCCCTTAATGAATCCATCATTAAATAATAATACAAAGAGAAATTTTATTATGGGGTTTAATGTAAGCAAATTATACATGAACAAAGCAAACTGCGTATTTAAAGAAGCTATTTATTCGTGTATTTGTGTTCTTGTGTTTAATTTTAAAAATGTTATTCCGATTAGGAATAGAAAATACTATGTAAACCATTATTTTCATTTATTGAATAGAATATTCCTTTTTGTTTGGGAGATTACAATCCCTTTTTTGGGAGATTAGTCGATTTAAAAAAATAAAATAAACAAATCATGAATTGCAATTATTAGAATATTTTATTCTTTTCCGAATTTTGAATCTTGTCAAATAAAATAAATGTACTAAAAACAAAAAAACTTAATTCCTTTTGTGTGCATTTATAAAAATGTCTTTAATAAGATATTTAGATTTTAAAACATTTGATAATTTTTATTTATTTATTTTTTAATTGAAATGGTTCTTAATCGTACTATCAAAAACTTTAATTTATTTGAAACAATTTTTAAAATTTTCGATTCTATATTTAGTTAATCGCATTGATCAATTTAAATCTCCTCTAGAGTAATAGATAAATCTACTAAATTAATAGAAATTTTAGTACAATAGCCTTCATATGGTTCATTGTTAATAAATTTAATTCTGAATTTACTATTACGTAAATTGCGTAACCTCATATATTTAGAGAAAAATATATTTATTATATATTTTTTTAATATTATATGTAATATATATATATTATTTAGAGAAAATTTATAGAACATTTAGAAAAGAAAAATTACTTTCCATCATCTCGAGATTAATTCTTTTTCTTTTTTTTTTTCTTAAGAAAATAGTTTCCCTTTTGGATACATAAAAATGACCGGATGTTTCCTTTCTAAGCCACAAAAGGAAGTAACTTATGGTGACCATAAAATCTAGAAATCCAAGCATATGTTCTTTCGTAAACCAATGATATTATAAATCTTCGACTGTAGGCAAGGCCTTTACGAAGTTCTTCTCTGCGAGAAACACAGAAAAGAAAATGGAAAAATACAGAAGGTTTTCAGAGTTTCCGTTAGTTTTTATTTTAGTTTTAGTTTTTTTGTTAATCTTCAAAACCGGAAAATGTTCTGACTCCATTTGTCAAATATGCTCGCCAGGAAACGTCAGCTTCAGGTGCTGCTACATTGTGGTGAAATCTATCAGAATTTCTGGTTTTTTCGTGGCAACTCTTCATTTATTTTATTGTTCCTCAGTTTTCTTCCATAAATAGAATTGTATAACAATGGAGACCGAATGAACTTTTCTTTTGAAATTTATCCTTTCATTGTAGCTTAATTATGGCTCCGTTTTTCGGGAAATGAATAAAATCCTATTCTTTTTTTCTCTAATAGGATATTGACTTGCGGACTCCCTTAATGAATCTATCATTAAATAATAATACAAAGGGAAATTTTATTATGGGGTTTAATGTAAGCAAATTATACATGAACAAAAAGCAAACTGCGTATTTAAAAAGAATCTATTTATTCGTGCATTTGTGTTCTTGTCTTTGATTTTAAAAATGATATTTTGATTATGAATAGAAAATATTTTGTAAACCATTATTTTCTTTTATTGAATAGAATATTCCTTTGTGTTTGTGAGATTACAACCTTTTTTAAGTAGATTTGAAGAGGATTACTCAATTTAAAAAAAAAATTAAATAAACAAAATAAGAATTTCAACTATTGAGATATTTCGTTCTTTTCAGAACTATGATTCTTTTCAAATCAAATAAAAGTAATGAAAACATAAAAACTTAATTCCTTTTGTGTGCACGAATCATAAAAATGTATTTAATAAGAGTGATAGATTTTAAAACATCTTATAATTTTTTATTTATTTGTCATTTTAGTTGTGATTCTTCTTAATCGTACTATCATAAACTGTAATTTATTTATTTATTTTTTTTTTAATTTTGATATTTACGTAAATTTTATTTATCAGTTTTCATCCTCTGAAGACTTAGATAAATAAACTAAATCGATAGAAAGTTCAGTACAATAGCCTTAGAAATACTACTAGATATGTATACTACTAGACTACACCACATCACATCACATGCCTGTGCCTTGAGATGAGTTGCCACTGTACAGTTTGGGAATGGCTTATAAGTGTATAACAAAAACAAAACAATTATTTATTTTTTTAATTGCAATTTAATCCATCAAACTTAATTTTATTTGTATTAAAGCATATTTTTATGTCAGACATTACATTGAATTTATGGAGTAAATCAATTGCTTGTTACATTTTGGTTCGTGTTTATTTCAGTTGTATTTATTGTGTGCTTAAATAAATATATTACTACCATGTATATTCTTAACTGAAATTAAAACCTATTGTGCCTAATATGAGAATAGCTCATATATTTTACTTTTGTATTGTTTTTTTCTTAATTTGAACTGAACTCGCATAGTTCTATGTCCAATGCATTAATCATCAGACCAAATAGTGGATTTTAAATCTCCGTATCCATTAAATCCACTTTCTTTTTTTTTGTAACATCTGTGTATTTTATTTGAATCAACAACATACAACAACATTTGGGGTTTAGTTAAATTAATTAATTTTATTTTTAATTTAATTAATTTGGATTTTTAATTTAATTAATTTGGTAATTTGGTTTTTAAAATAATTAATTTGGTTTTAATTTAATTAATTTGGTTTTTAATTTAATTAATTCGGATTTATGTAAATTTTACACTTTAAAAATATTAACTAAATTGTATTCATATGATATGTATTAAATTCTTTTTTTGTCTTACGTCTGTATACAATTAACCTTTTCATCTTCCTTCTTCTTTCTCCTCAACGAGTGAAACCCCAGAGTGTCCAGATCACCACCGTCCCAACAGTACTGAAGGCGGGACAGAGGGTCGAGGTCAACTGTCAGAGTGAAGGCTCCAGGCCACCTGCCAGGATATCGTGGACCAAAGGGACAGAGAGGGTGGACCACCTGGCCATCAGAACACGTTTGGAAGCATCTCCGTGAGCACGCTGAGTTTCGTGGCCAGCGGAGAAGACAACGGTAAAAAGCTGACGTGCGAAGCTCAAAATCCAAAACTTCCAGAAAGTGCCTTACATGATAGTTGGAATCTTAATGTATTATGTAAGTTTTTTTTATTCTTTTCAATAATACATGTAACAATTTAATTATTTTCAAACATACTTGAAATATTTTACAATACTTCACGTTCTATCATTTTTCCAAAAAGGTCTTTTATCTTAACTACCTGATTGAAGTGTTGAACAGAATTAAATCATTCCTGTGTTTTTAACGCTTCGGATTGTATGTTTAATTTAAAAGATAGTTTGATACTAAAGGAACATAAATTTAGACTGATAGAGAAAATATGTGTATTAAGAGAAAGTCTTATTTATTTTTGCCTACATATTGAATGTTAGCATATATATATATCAATTATTTATTATGGCAATTCAATAAAAAATATGCATCAAATAAGAGAATATTTATGTAATGTAACGAAGCATGGTTATTACTATAAAAAATATTGAAGATAACAGGAGAAAGTTGGGGCTGATGTTTGAGTGACTAGCGTTCTGGCACTGGGCGCCAGAGCTTTAGGGGTCAGATTTGAGTTAGAGTCCCGTCGGTGCCTTGGATAAACATCCAAGTTTGTAGTGGTTCAGAATCCACTTTAAACCGTAGGTCTCCATCTAAGATTATTGTTGAGCGTAGGGCTGACAGCCCTGTCCGTAAAAAAGAAAACATCTCATGTTCCGAAATTTGCCAGTAGGCAGAGTGCCTTGACGCACCATGGGGTTTGCTGCCCCATTGAGGATGATAATGATGAACAGGAGTGTAAAAATGTATTGTGTACTATTATTTGTTGCTTATTTTATGTGATCATTATATGCATTTCAAAAACGTACGTTTATATCAATGATTTAATTTCAGTTCACTCAAATATTTTTTTTTCTTACTGGCGCATCCATACGTAGATATACATTATGTATGATATTAAGTGCTTCTGTACTTATAGTTCCATATTTATTTTTCTCTTATGTATGGCATTTAAAATAAAAAGACAATTAAGAATACCTCGTGCTTAAAAGTAAATTACCAAACAATTAATTATTCATATGTTTAACATTAATTATAACTGAACTATTTTATCAACATAACATTATTCTTAGAATGTTGTCAAATACAGCTGCGTTTTTTTTTTAAATAAACTTGACTTTAAGTCACGGCTTCGATTTGCATTATTAAATAAAACAACTTGAAGCGAAAGTTTGCGTCAAATAACGGACAATTTCTACGATACAACATAGTTAAAAAAAGAGGAAAAAACGAGAAAAAAAGAAACTTTACTCCTACTACTTATTTAATGCAACCATTTTAAAGATTTTCATTAATCCTTTTTCTTCAAATCTTACAAGAAAGTGGAGGAAAATAAAGAATATTTAATGTTTCACCTTAACCACCAATCCCTAGAGTTTCCATGATTAGATTTCTTACTGCATAGAAAAAAGCTCACCATAGTCCATAAATAAGTAATGAATTCCTTTTGCCGATAATTTGAAATTTAAGACGGAAACTTTTTTTTTTTAACCCTGAAGAAATTAAATTTTCGCAATACATGTACTTTGAGCTGTATCGATTGCACAAGCACTCTCTTCTTATTATTTCTTTTTCTAGAAAAACCTGTTATCATCAGTGTGTATCTTTTAAAATTGGCCTACAGTTTTCAAAGTTTGGGATAAAATAAATTGATAAATTAAATATTTAAAAATAAATTATTCCAAAGAAATATTGTAAAATCCATTTGAGTCATATTGCATTTAGGAAAGAAAATGAAATTATGAATATTTTCTGGAATGTAACATAATTAAAGGTTAAGTAATTACTGATTTAACCAAAATCAGTGTAAGAATCAATGAAATTAAAAACCACAATCAGTATATAATCAAATAAAAATCGTTAACTAATTTTATTTTTGAATGTCAAACATAAACAAGACATTCCTTTTTTATGTGATGTACGTTTTTTTATGTTCAATTATGAATATTTTCTAAAATAAGAGAATATTTATTTAATGAAACATGGTTATTGCTATAAAAATATTAAAGTTAGCATAAGAGTAGAAGTTTATTTTCTACTAATATATGCTGCTTATTTTATATAATCACTATATGCATTCAAAAACATACAAATCTTATACAATAGTATTTTTTTCATATTGGTAACCTTATATCATATTGGTATACCTTATGTATTCTATTTAGTGCTTTTGTACTGTATCTCCTATACTTATTTTTCTCTTATCTATGTCATTTAAAATGAAAATAAAATTAAGAAATGTACTGTTATGAACTTACAATTCTAGATATGTACTTAGTTGTTTATGCACTTAAAATTATGTAAAGCAAAAAAATTAATTAATCAGATGTTTATAATTAATTATAACTAAAGTATTTGATCCACATAACATTTTCGTTACAAGGTTTTGTAATGAAATGAAGATATGTTTTTTTTTTAAATAAACCTGACTTTAAGTTACGGCTGAGATTTGCATTATTAAATAGAAATACTTGAAGCGAAAGTTTGCGTCAAATGACAGACAATTTCTGCGATAAAATATAGTTATTTCGATAGCACAAAAAAAAATGAAGAAAAAGAAACTCCTACTACTTATTTAATGCAACCATTTTAAAGATTTTCATGAATCCTTTTTCTCTAAATCTTACAAGAAAGTGGAGGAAAATAAAGAATATTTAATGTTTCACCTTTACCGCAATCCCAAGAGTTTCCATGATTAGATTTCTTACTGTAGAGATAAAAAGCTCACCATGGTCCATAAATAACTAATGAATTCCTTTTTGCCGATAATTTGAAATTTAAGATGGGAAATATTTTTTAACCTAAAAGAAATTAAATTTTCGCAATACATTTACTGTGAGCTGTATCGATTGCACAAGTAATCTCATCTTACTATTTTTTTCTAGAAAACCTGTTATCATCAGTGTGTATCTTTTAAAATTTGGCTACATTTTCAAAGTTTCAGATAAAAAAATTGATAAATTAAATAATTCAAAAGAAATAATATATAAGACATTTCAATGATATTATATTTAGGAAAGAAAATGAAATTATGAATATTTTTAAAATGTAACATCATTAAAGGTTAATTAATTACTGATTTAACGAACACAATCTGTGTGAGAATCAATGAAATCTAAAACACCTACCCCAATCAATATATAATTAAATAAAAATCATGCTAAACATGGTTATTTCTATAAAGAATATTGAAATTAACATGAGAGTAGAAGTTTATTGTCTACTATCATCTGGGGCTTATTTTATGAAGTCATTATATTCATTTCAAAAGCCTACAATGCTTATACCAATGATTCAATTTCAGTTCACTAAAATATTTTTTCTTTCTTTTTGGTACCTCCATACCTAGAAAGATGTTATGTATAGCATTAAGCGCTTCTGTACTTTACCTCTTATATTTATTTTTTTCTCTTATGTATGCCATTTAAAAAAAGTAAATTAAGAATACTTTGTATTTAAAATTAAATTACCAAAATATTAGTTATTCATATGTCTATCATTAATTATAGCTAAACTATTTTATCCACATAACATTTTTGTTAGAATGTTCTCATTGAAATGCAGCTTTTTTTTTTTTTTTTTTTAATAAATCTGACTTTAAGTCACGGCTGAGATTTGCATTATTAAATAAAACTCTTTGAAGCGAAAGTTTGCGTCAAATAAGGGAATATTTATTAATGAAACATGGTTAATTCTATAAAAAAATTGAAGTTAACATGAGAGTAGATTTTTTTGGTCTACTATAATTTGCTGTTTATTTTATGTAACCTTTATATGCATTTCAAAAACATACAATGTTTATGATTTTTATTTCCTTATTGGTACATCCATTCGTAGATGTATGTCATTAAGTACTTCTGTACTCTATCTCCTTACTTATTTTTCTTTTATGTATGACATTTAAAACAAAAAAATAAAATTAAGAATATCTTGTACTTAAAATTAAGTTACCAAACAATTAATTATTCATATGTTTACGGTTAATTATAGCTACACTATTTTATCCACACAACATTTTTGCTGGCACGTTGTCATTGAAACGCAACTGGGTTTTTTTATTTTTTTAAATAGGCCTGACTTTATGTCACGGTTGAGATTTGCATTATTAAATAAAACTACTTGAAGCGAAAGTTTGCGTCAAGTAACGGATAATTTCTACGATAAAACATAGTTATTTCGCTCGCACAAAAAAAGAGGAAAAACTTAAACTTTACTCCTACTACTTATTTAATGCAACCATTTTAAAAAATTTCATTAATCCTTTTTCTTCAAATCTTGCAAGAAAGTGAAGGAAAATAAACAATATTTAATGTTTCACCTTAACCGCAATCCCAAGAGTTTCCATGATTGGATTTCTTACTGTAGAGAAAAAAAAAGCTTACCATGGTCCATAAATAAGTAATGAATTCCTTTTTACCGATAATTTGAAATATAATACGGGATTTTTTTTTTTTTAACCTATAAGAAATTAAATTTTCGCAATACATGTACAGTGAGCTGTATCGATTGCACAAGTAATCTCATCTTATTATTATTTTTTTTTAGAAAAACCTTTTATCATCATTGGTATCTTTCAAAATTGTGCTACAGTTTTCGAAGTTTCAAGATAAAAAAATGGAAAAATTAAATATTCAAAATTAAATTATTCGAAAGTAATATTGTATATACATTTGGGTGATATTGATTTTAGGGAAGAAAATTAATCTATGAATATTTTCTAGAATTTAACTTAATTAAAGGGTAAGTAATTACTGATTTAAGCAAAATCTGTGTAAGAATCAATGAAATTGAAAATAAATCTACCACAATCAGTATTTAATCAAATAAAAATATTTAAGAAAATTTATTTTTGAATGTAAAACATAATAATGATGTTCCTTTTTTTTATATGATATATGTTTGTTTTATGTTGAATTATGAATATTTTCTAAAATGAGAGATTATGTATTTAATGAAACATGGTTATTGCTATAAAAATATTGAAGTTAACATAAAAGTAGAAGTTTATTGTATATTAATATATGCTGATTATATTATTGTAACCACTATATGTATTCGAAAACGTACAAAGCATATAAAACAGTTCATTCAAGTATTTTTTTTTTTTTCTTATTGATTCATCCATACGTAGATATATATACCTTACTTTTTATACATGTCTTACTTTATGTATGTCATTTAGAGCTTATGTAAATCATCTCCCATACTTATTTTCTAAAAGGAAAATTAAAATAAAAAAGAAAAATTAAGAATATCTGGCACTTAAATTAAGCTACCAAAAAATTAATTATTCACATGTTTATAATTAATTAAAGCTAAACTATTTTATCCACATCACATTTTTGTTAGAATATTTGTCATTGAAATGCATCTGGGTATTTTTTTCTGAAATAAACCTGACTTTAAGTCAACGACTGAGATTTGCATTATTAAATAAAACTACTTGAAGCCAAAGTTTGCGTCAAATAACGGACAATTTCTACGATAAAACCCAGTTATTTCGCTTGCACAAAAAAAGTGGAAAAAGAAGAAGAAACTTTACTCTACTGCTTATTTAATGCAACCATTTTAAAGATTTTCATTAATCCTTTTTTTCTAAACCTTACTAGAAAGTGGAGGAAAATAAAGAATATTTAATGTTTCACCTTTACCGCGATCCCAAAGAGTTTCCATGATTAGATTTCTTACTGTAGAGATAAAAGCTCACCATGGTCCATAAATAATGAATTCCTTTTGCCGATAATTTGAAATTTAAGACGGGAATTTTTTTTTAACCTAGAAGAAATGAAATTTTCGCATTACATGTACTCTGATCTGTATAGATTGCACAAGTATCTCATCTTCTTTTTTTCTCAAAAAAAAAAAACCTGTTAGCATCAGTGTGTATCTTTTAACATTAGGCTACAATTTTCGAAGTTTCAGATTAAAAAATATAAGATGTTTAATTCAAAATGAAATTATTCGTAAGAAGTATATATAATACATTTGATTAATATTGAATTTAGGAAAGAAAATGAAAATATGTATATTTTCAAAATGAACTTTGGCTTTTCGCTCTACGGTCATCTTCTGCACACGAGGTTTTAACAGACAGGGACCTACAGTTCAAAGTAGATTCCGAGCCACTACCAATATCCATAACCGCCGTAAAAGCTCATGCGAAACCTGTGTCACCGTTTCTAAAATGAGAGAATATTTATTTAATGAAACATGGTAAGTTTGCTATAAAAATATTGAAGTTAATTGTCATTATTTCATACCGCAATCCCATGAGTTTCCACGATTAGATTTCTTACTAGAAAAAATCTCACCATGGTCCATAAATAAGTAATGAATTCACTGTACCAACTGCATTCACTGTATGTGTCACTGTGGTACTAACTGTACTCACTGTATGTGTCACTGTGGTACCAACTTCGCATTCACTGTATGTGTCACTGTGGTACCAACTGCAGCTCGAATTTCTACCGCAGACGTAGTACGATGCGCCATTGCTATACGCCGATCTTCCTCTCAGTTGTGCCACGTGGCTGGCCTGAACCCGGTCTTCTGGAGGCAGTATCTGATCCCTTTGACCACGGCTGACATTTCATTATTAAGTGGACGCTCTTCCCCCCAAAGATTTTCTGCCGTATCGCGGAAAGAAAATCCACCTTTCTCGTTAATTCTATTATACGCCCTTGTTCAAAATGGGTGAGCAGTTGATAATGGCTTCTTTGTCTTCTTAAAGGCATTCTTGGCTACCATCAACTTTATACGTCAAATTTCAATGCTCATACAATGCTCATGAACTTTACAGCATGGATTTAAATGTCATTAAACCTGATTTGCATGTTCCAGTGGCTTTTTAGCGCTGCACTCATTTAAAAGCGCGAAAATTGAATCGATATCATCTTTACTTAAATTTATAGTTACCAAACAATTAATTATTCATATGTTTATCATTAATTGTAGGTAGACTATTTTATAAACACAACATTTCTTGCTAGAATGTTGTCATTGAAACTCAGCTGTTTTTTTTTTAAATAAACCTGACTTTATGTCAAGGCTGAGATCTGCATTATTAAATAAAACGACTTGAAGCAAAAAGTTTGCGTCAAATAACGGATAATTTTACGATAAAACGTTATTTCGCTTGCAAAAAAAAAAAAAAAATTAAGGAAAGAAGAAACTTTACTCCTACTACTTATTTAATGCAACCATTTTAAAGATTTTCATTAATCCTTTTTCTTCAAATCTTAAAAGAAAGTGAAGGAAAATAAAGAATATTTAATGTTTCACCTTACCGCAATCCCTAGAGTTTCCATGATTAGATTTCTTACTGTTGAGAAAAAAGCTCACCATGATCCATAAATAAGTAATGAATTCCTTTTTGCTAATAATTTGAAATATAAGACGGAATTTTTTTTTAACCGAAGAAATTAAATTTTCGCAATACATGTACTTTGAGCTGTATCGATTGCACAAGTAATCTCATCTTATTATTTCTTTTTCTAGAAAAACCTTTTATCATCATTGGTATCTTTAAAATTGTGCTACATTTTTCGAAGTTTCAGATAAAAAAAAATGGAAAAATTAAATATTAAAAATTAAATTATTCAGAAGGAATATTATACAATACATTTGAGTGATATTGATTTTAGAAGAAAATTAAAATTATGAATATTTTCTAGAATGTAAAAGCAATTAAAGGGTAAGTAATTACTAATTTAAGCAAAATCTTTGTAAAAACCAATGAAATTTGAAATGTAAATCTACCACAATCAGTATTAAGTAAATAAAATATTTAAAAAATTTATTTTTTTGAATGTAAAACAAAAAAATGATATTCCTTTTTTATATGATATATGTTTTTTTTTTTTATGTTGAATTATGAATATTTTCTAAAATGAGAGATTATGTATTTAATGAAACATGGTTATTGCTATAAAAATATTGAAGTTAACATAAAAGTAGAAGTTTATTGTATATTAATATATGCTGATTATATTATTGTAACCACTATATGTATTCCAAAACTTAGAAAAGCATATAAAACAGTTCATTCAAGTATTTTTTTTTCTTATTGATTCATCCAGAATATATACCTTACTTTATACATGCCTTACTTTATGTATGTCATTTAGAGCTTCTAAATCATCTCCACACTTATTTTTTCTAAAGGAAAATTAATTTAAAAAAGAAAAATTAAGAATATCTGGCACTTAAAATTAAGCTACCAAAAATTAATTATTCATATGTTTATCATTAATTAAAGCTAAACTATTTTATCCACATCAACATTTTTGTTAGAATGTTGTCATTGAAATGCATCTGGGTTTTTTTTTTTGAAATAAACCTGACTTTAAGTCAACGGTTGAGATTTGCATTATTAAATAAAACTACTTGAAGCGAAAGTTTGCGTCATAACGGACAATTTCTACGATAAAAACAGTTATTTTGCTTGCACAAAAAAAGAAAAAAAAAGAAGAAACTTTACTCCTACTGCTTATTTAATGCAACCATTTTAAAGATTTTCATTAATCCCTTTTTCTTCAAACCTTACAAGAAAGTGGAGGAAAATAAAGAATATTTAATGTTTCACCTTTACCGCAATCCCAAGAGTTTCCATGATTAGATTTCTTACTGTAGAGATAAAAAGCTCACCATGGTCCATAATAAGTAATGAATTCCTTTGCCGATAATTTGAAATTTAAGATTTTTTTTTTTTTTTTAACCTAAAAGAAATTAAATTTTCGCAATACATGTACTCTGATCTGTATAGATTGCACAAGTACCCTCATCTTATTTTTTTCTCTCAAGAAAAACCTGTTAGCATCAGTGTGTATCTTTTAACATTAGGCTACAATTTTCGAAGTTTGAGATTAAAAAAATTATAGATGTTTAATTCAAAATGAAATTATTCGAAAGAAATATTAAATAATACATTTGATTAATATTGAATTTATGAAAGAAAATGAAATATGTATATTTTCTAAAATGAGACTTTGGTTTTCGCTCTACGGTCAACTTCTGCTCACGAGGGTTTAACAGACAGGGACCTACAGCTTCAAAGTAGATTACGAACCACTACAATATCCATGGCACCACCGTGACTCGAACCCGAAACCTGTGGCACCGTTTCTAAAATGAGAATATTTATTTAATGAAACATGGAATTGCTATAAAAATATTGAAGTTAATTGATGTTTCACCTTACCGCAATCCCATGAGTTTCCACACGATTAGATTTCTTTCTGTAGAGAAAAAATCTTACCATGGTCCATAAATAAGTAATGAATTCACTGTGGTACCAACTGCATTCACTGTGTGTGTCACTGTGGTACCAACTGCAGCCGAACTGCCGCAGACGTAGTATGATGCGCCACTGCTATACGCCGAATAGGCATTTGACCCCACGCTCTCATTCATCTGTTGTGTCACTTTGCTCTTTACCAACTTTTTGTTTAGGACTTAACTTTTATGCACGCAAAGATTAAATTAAACTTTAAAAATCTATCTTTCTACCTTGTTTTGTTTAAATTTTTAACAACACATGACCTAAGAGTTGCTCTTCTTTTTAACTTTAATTATTTTGCCACAATGGCTTCCACCCAACTTCTTGACTTTGCACTTTGTTATGCCATTCTGGAAAGAAAATCCTTGACCACTGCTCCCAACAATCTCGTAGCCTTCCCCCAAAGATTTTCTGCCGTATCGCGGAACGAAATCCACCTTCTCGTAGCCCTATTATACGCCCTTGTTCAAAATGGGAGCAGTTGATAATGGCTTCTTTGTCTTCTTAAAGGCATTCTTGGCTACCATCAACTTAATACGTCAAATTTCAAAGCTCAATAATGCTCATGAACTTTACAGCATGGATTTAAAGGAAACCTGATTTGCATGTTTCGAGTGGCGCTATTAGCGCTGCACTCATGCGAAAAGGCGAAAATTGAATCGATATCATCTTTCAGATTTATAAACACGTAAAAAATTAATTATTCATATGTTTATCATTAATTGTAGCTAAACTATTTTATAAACACAACATTTCTGCTAGAATGTTGTCATTGAAACTCAGCTGTTTTTTTTTTTTTTTTTTTATAATAAACCTGACTTTAAGTCAAGGCTGAGATCTGCATTATTAAATAAAACGACTTGAAGCAAAAATTTGCGTCAAATAACGGACATTTTTTACGATAAAACGTTATTTCTCTTGCACAAAAAAAAAAAAAAGTAAAAATAAAGAAAGAAGAAACTTTACTCCTACTACTTATTTAATGCAACCATTTTAAAGATTTTCATTAATCCTTTTCTTCAAATCTTAAAAAGAAAGTGGAGGAAAATAAAGAATATTTAATGTTTCACCTTTACCGCAATCCCTAGAGTTTCCATGATTAGATTTCTGTAGAGAAAAAGCTCACCATGATCCATAAATAAGTAATGAATTCCTTTTGCCGATAATTTGAAATTTAAGACGGGGAAACTTTTTTTAACCCTGAAGAAATTAAATTATCGCGAAATATACATGTACTCTGGATCTGTATCGACTAAACCAGTACTCTCATCTTTTTTTTTTTTCCTTAGAAAAAACCTATTTCATCAGTATGTATCTTTTAAAATTGAGCTATACATTTTTGAAGTTTCGGGATAAAAAAATTTATCGAAAAGATTAATTAAAAATTAAATTATTCAGAAGGAATATTATGCAATACATTTGAGTGATATTGCATTTAGGAAAGAAAAAATGAAACTATGAATATTTTCTAGAATGTAACATTAATTAAAATACAAGTAATTTTGATTTTAACAAAAATTGTGTAAAAACCAATGAAATTTAAAATAAACCTACCACAATCAGTATATAACCAAATAAAAATCGCTAAACAATTTTATTTTTTTGAATGTCAAACAAAAAAATATATTACTCTTTTATATGATATATGTTTTTTTTTTGTTGAATTTGAATATTTTCCAAAATGAGAGAATATTTATTTAATAAAACATGGTTATAGCTATAAAAATATTGAAGTTAACATAAGAGTAGAATATTGTCTATTAATATATGCTGATTATTTTATGTAACCACTATATGCATTCAAAAACTTAGAAAACATAAAACAGTTCATTCCAGTATTTTTTTCTTATTGATTCATCCAAGAAGATATACCTTACTTTATACATGTTATACTTTATATATGTCATTTAGTGCTTTTGTAAATCATCTCCCCACACTTATTTTTTTTCTTATGTCATTTAAAATTAAAAAGAAAATTAAGAATACCTTCCACTTACTTAAGCAAAAAATTAATCACAAGTTCATCATTAATTATAGCTAAACTATTTTAACCATATCACATTTTTTTTATATGTTTTCATTGAAATCAATCGTATTTTTTTTTTTATCAAACCAGACTTTATTTCAACGATTCAGATTTGCATTATTAAATAAAACTACTTGAAGCCAAAGTTTGCGTCAAAAAAACAGCGGACAATTTCTACGATAAACCTTAATTGTTTCTCTACTTACATAAAAAAAAGAGGAAAAAAAGAAGAAACTTTACTCTGCTTATTTAATGCACCATTTTAAAGATTTTCATTAATTCCTTTTTTTCTAAACCTTACAAGAAAGTGGAAAATAAAAAGAATATTTAATGTTTCACCTTTACCGCAATCCCTAGAGTTTCCATGATTAGATTTCTTACTGTAGAGAAAAAAGCTCACCATGGTCCATAAATAAGTAATGAACTCCTTTTGCCGATAATTTGAAATTTAAGACGGGAATTTTTTTTTAACCTAAAAGAAATTAAATTTTCCAATATACATGTACTCTGATCTGTATCGACTAAACCAGTACTCTCATCTTTTTTTTTCTTAGAAAAACCTGTTATCATCAGTGTGTATCTTTTAAAATTAGGCTACAATTTTTGAAGTTTGAGATTAAAAAAATTACAAGATGTTTAATTCAAAATGAAATGATTCGAAAGAAATATTATATAATACATTTGATTGGTATTGAATTTATGAAAGAAAATGAAACTATGAATATTTTCTAAAATGAACTTTGGCTTTTAAGTCATTGATTTTAAAGAACACAATCTGTGTAAGAATCAATGAGGGTTTAAAAGAAAGGGACCACAATCAGCTTAATCAAATAAAAATCACTAAACAAATTTCCCATGGAAATATAAAAACGATATTACTTTTTATGATATATGTTTGGAAATTGTGGCATATTTTCTAAAATGAGAGAATATTTATTTAATGAAACATGATTATTGCTATAAAAATATTGATGTTTCACATAAGAGTAGAAGTTTATTGTCACCGAGAGCTTATTTTATGTAACCACTTAGATTTCTGAAAACATACAGAACATAAAAATCTCACCATTTTTTTCTTATTTGTACATACATATGTAATGAATACCTAATTTATACATGTTATACCTTACTGTGTGTGTCACTTTGGTACCAACTCCTATACTTATTTTTTCTTCCGCAGACATTTAAAAATAAAAGAAAATTAAGCCACTACTTAAGCAAAAAAATCAATCATTTCTCAGTTGTTCACCATTAATCAGGAACCCTAAACTATTTTGAGGCATTGACCATTTTTATGACCACTGTTTTCA
Source organism: Caerostris extrusa (assembly GCA_021605095.1). Taxonomy (NCBI): domain Eukaryota; kingdom Metazoa; phylum Arthropoda; class Arachnida; order Araneae; family Araneidae; genus Caerostris; species Caerostris extrusa. The sequence continues at coordinate 33,036 of BPLR01018646.1, forward strand.
TTGAAATTCATGCACAATTTTTTTTTTTTATCAAAAGACTTTATTTTAAGTCGTACCGGAGATTTGCATTATCGTAGTAAAACTATTGAAGCCCTCGTTCAAATAAGAATATTTAGTTAATGAAACATTTTTTTTTTTCTGTCAATGAATAAGATAACATGAGAGCAGACGTTTATTGTGTATTATTATTATTTCCTTATTTTATGTCACCATCATATGCATTTCAAAAACATGCAATGAACTTTACAGCATGGATTTTCAAACTGAAATATTTTTTATTTCATTCTGGTACATCCATACCTGGATATACGTTATGTATGTCATTAAGTGCTTCTACTATCTTCTGTACTTATTTGCATTTTTATGTAAAAGGGCGAAAAAATTGAAAAACTAAGATCACCTTTCTTAAAATTTATAAAAGTAAAAAATTAATTATTCATATGTTTATCATTAATTATTAAACTATTTTATAAACACAACATTTCTGCTAGAATGTTGTCATTGAAAATCAGCTGGTTTTTTTTTATAAATAAACCTGACTTTAAAGTCAAGGCCTGAGATTTGCATTATTAAATAAAAATACTTGAAGCGAAAGTTTGCGTCAAATAACGGACAATTTTTACGATAAAATAGTTATTTCGCCTTCGCACAAAAAAGTAAAAAAAATAAAAGAAAAAAAGAAACTTTACACCTACTACTTATTTCATGCTACCATTTTAAAAAGATTTTCATTAATCCTTTTTCTTCAAATCTTACAAGAAAGTGGAGGAAAATAAAGAATATTTAATGTTTCACCTTACCGCAATCCCTACAGTTTCCATGATTAGATTTCTTACTGCATAGAAAAAAAAGCTCACCGTGGTCCATAAATAAGTAATGAATTCTTTTGCCGATAATTTTAAATTTAAGACGGGAATTCTTTTTTAAACCCCGAAGAAATTAAATTTTCGCAATACATGTACTGTATCGATTGCATAAGTACTCTTATCTTATTTATTTTTTTTCTAGAAAAACCTGTTATCATCAGCGTGTATCTTTTAAAATTGGCCTACAGTTTTCAAAGTTAGAGATAAGAAAAAAAGCTGATAAAAGGATTAATTCAAAATTAAATTATTCGAAAGAAATTTCCTATAATACATTTGATTGATATTGAATTTAGTTATATTCTTTATTTCCCTAAGACACTAATATAACTTATGTTTATATGATGACAGTTTATAAACAAATATATATATGAGTAGATTCATAATTACATCCAATTTCAATTTATATTACAAGCAAATGCATGTTTGACAATAAGCATGCAAAAATAAAAGTTAGTGATGTAAATCGCAAGGATAAAAATAGCACACTGTTTAATTAATCAATGCAAAATTTGAAAGCTTTTTTTATGCTTTTTTTAAGAAATATAGTAAATTTTCAGTTTGTGAGAAAAAAAGATTGATAAATTAGTTCAGTGGTGTAGATCACAACTTTTATACACTACTCTTATTAATATTTCAATTTTTAAAAGTCCAGGACCGAGCTATAGCGAAATAATGTTATTTGATATTCGGTTATCATATTTGCCTCAAGAAATATTCTCGGTTATACATAACTGAAATTTCACTCAAGAATCTTTCTGTAAAATTCCATCTCAATGGTATAGTCTTTCAAATGCAGCTTCCAAGATATTCTGATGTTTATTTGTGCAGTAAACAAAGGCTTCTTAATGTTTTTTTTACCCTAACAATATAAAACAATATGATTTATACAAATAAACTTTGCCTATTTCAATGAACTTGTTGATATTAAATGGTATAAATATTTACATTTAATAATTTTGCATAAATAATCTTTGGCGTAATAAACGATTTATAAACTTGTATGCAAGTTTATATATTATATCAGAATATCAGAAAATACAGAATATTATATTATTTCAGAATATCTTAGAATAAAAAAAAATTAAGAAGCCTTTGTTTATTGCAAAAATAAACATCAGAATATCTTGGAAGCTGCATTTAAAAAGAGTAATACACTATTTTAATTTTATTATTAAGCAGTGTATAAATTATTTTACACAAGCTCATCTATATACACTTGCCAGAAATAGTCTGCGTACAAGCACATAGCAAATATTCAAGAACGAAAAAAATTATATTTTGAAAATGATAATAATTTCATATTGTATTTATTTTATTCCTTACACAATTCATTAACTTTTCATAATAATTTATGAAATAAACACACGTTGTGTTGAAGAAATAACAATTGAAATAAATAATAACACAAATTGCTACCAGTAAAAGTTTGCGTACAAAAAAAAAAATATAATGAAATGTGCAAATCAAACTTCAATTAACTTTAACCACTTGCTCAGTTTTATTAGATAGTAGTTAAAATATTATACTTTCAAGATTTATGGCAAGTAAATCACAATGGATTCAAAAGGAAAGGAGATTACTCCTGAAGAAAGAAAGATCATCAAAAACTTAGGAATGAAGGCAAAACTCTTCGGGAAATTGGCAAGATTGTTGGAAGAACTCATTCCTCTATCCAAAGAGTGGTCAATAATTACACTTCATCGAAATCTATAATCTCAAAAGCCCACGTTCTGGACGTCCATCTAAGCTGACTGCCCGTGAAAAGAGACATGTCTTCAAGTCCGTACGTTTAATCCATAAGTGCCTTTCAGATTGCAAATGACGTTAGAGAGATTTAAAAAAACACTCCATGAAGACACCATAAGAAAACTTTTGAAAAAGGCTGGGTATCATGGCCGTGTTGCTCGCAGGAAGCCACACATATCAGATGTGAATAGGCAAAAGCGTTTACATTTAGCAAATGAGTATTTTAAATAAGTCTCCACAATTTTGGGAAAAAGTACTATTCTTTGATGGGAGCAAGCATATTTGGCATAAAAGGACGTAAGCTGGTGTGGAGAAAACGAGGTGCGGCTTTTGAGAAGCAGAATCTTATGCCTACAGTTAAGCATGGTGGAGGTGGTATAATGCTCTGGGGGTGCATGGCTGCCAACGGCGTAGGTCGTCTAACTTTATAGAGTCGACATTAAACCATATGGGATATATCAACATTTTAAAAGAAAATTTGAAACAGAGCACACAGGACTTGAACCTAGGAGATGACTTTTGGTTTCAACAAGACAATGATCGGAAGCACACTGCCCATAATGTTAAGCTCTGCTTCTGCTATGCCCAAACGATTAACAGAGGTTCTCAGACGTAAGGGTTATCCAACCACCTATTAAAGTTTAGTTGAAAGCCAATGGAAAGTATTTTTTAATGCTTTTTTTCATCTGTATGCAGACTTTTTCTGGCAGCTATTTCTAATATTCCTTATTTTAATTGTTATTTTTAAACACAAATTGTGTTGTATTTCTTTAATTGTTATTAAATGCTAATGAATTGTGTAAAGAATAAATTAAATACAATATAAAATTAATATCATTATTAAAACATGATTTTTTTTTTCAATTTTGAATATGTGCTATGTGCTTGTACGCAGACTTTTTTCTGGCAAGTGTATATTATGCCAATATATATTTTTTCATGAAAACATATTAATCATTAATCATTTTATTTCATATGGCAAATACTTGTTTGGTATGCATCCTATTTGGTACAAATTCAATGACCTGGATTGTATCGAAACGTATACCGAAAAACACCTGTATTTATAATTATGTTAACATGTTTCAGATCCCCCTCAACTGTCACTCGTGTTTGGTGCCAGCGTACAGTACGAACATATCCGAGAGGGCAGCGACGTGTACTTCGAGTGCAACATCCAGGCCAACCCCCCGGTGAGCGAAGTCAAGTGGCGGTTCAACGCCAAGAACCTGGTCCACGACTCGCTGAGGGGGCATCATCGTGAGGAATCACTCGCTGCTGCTGCACAACGTTGGGCGGAGGAACAGGGGGACCTACCAGTGTATCGCAGCCAATGCTCAAGGTCGTGGCCGAAGCGAAGAAGTTGTCCTCAGGGTCCAATGTAAGTACCCCTGTCTGCATAAAAACCTGTTTAAATAATAGTATATCAAGGATGCAAAGACAACATCCTGCTTAAGATGTGACCATTTTAATTAAAAGATTTAATTGATAAAAATTTTTATTTAAGTTTTCGGATTGTAATGAAGTTTAACCACGGTGCTAGATCCAGCCATAGTTTAACAAACCCCCACTAATATGATATACTTTTTGGGGAAGGGAAAAAAAAAGATGAATTTAATATAATTGTCATAAGGACATTAAAAAAAAATTTTTTTATGAGACAACCAATTAAAGAGATATCGTATCCCTTAATTCGAATCACATTAATATTGCTAATTTTGATATAATCCTTCTTTTTAAATACATGTTTAATTTTCATAATTATAGACGTGTTATTGAATGAATTTAAATTGTGTCATAATTCTTTGTCTGATTCAATATTACTATTAGATATTAGAAATGCACAGTTTTTGCTGATAAAAATTCAACTCTATCTTTGAGTAGCAACGCCTTAAAAAACGCGTATATTCTCTACCTGAAAAATAAAACCATACTACTTCATTCATCAAAAACTTAAAAATGACTTATTCAAATTATTTAGGTAAAAAATTCTTTTTGAATATCATGCCATCTAATTACAATCTTATTTGTTTCAGATTCACCCGTGTGTGGTGAAAAACAGCGTCGAAACTATGGCGTTGCGAGGAATGAAGAAGCGAACATCCTTTGCTCAGTGGACTCGGATCCACAGGAAGTCGCCTTCAAGTGGATGTTCAATAGCAGCTCATCCGAAGCAGTAGACCTGTTCACATTTGTAAGCAACGGAACGGGAAGGAGCATGGCCAAGTTCATTCCTAAAACTAAAACAGATTATGGTGCTCTCTACTGCTTCATAAAAAATGAAGTTGGTAACATGAAGGAGCCATGTATTTTCAACATAGTACCTACAGGTAAACGAAATATGCTATTTTTACGTATGTATATTAAAAATTATTAACTGACATGTTTTATAACCTGTGATGCATATGAAACTTCTAAATAACATTAAAATAATAATTTAAAAGTATGGATGGGCCTGAACGGTAGAGTGGTTAGCGCTCTGGTGCTCGGTACGTTTCGTGTTTGAGTCCCGGCGGCGCCATGGATGTTTGTAGTGGATCAGAATCCACTTTAAACGGTAGGTCCCGGTCTAACAGGATCGTAGAGCGCTGCGGATGTATTGCTACTTCGCGTCTGTAGCTTATCTTTATGTTACACCCGCCCCCTGGGTAATGCGAAGTCCGTAACGTCTGTGCAGCCTTTAGACAAGACATCCAAGACAGCTGTCTATGTGTTTGCCAGCCGCATTATAAGAAAAGACAAAAAAAAATTATGTATATTAAAAATTATTAACTGACATGTTTTATATTCCGAGATGGTTATGAAACTTCTAAATAACATTCAAATTATAACTTAAAGTAGGGGCCTGAATGGCCGAGTGGCTGGCGCTCGGTACCACAGATTTCGGGTTCGAGTCACGGCGGCGCCATGGATGTTTGTAGTGGATCGGAATCCACTTTAAATCGTAGGTCCCGGTCTAACATTATCGTAGACCGCTGCGGACGTATTGTTATTCCGTAGACGTATTGCTCAAGCCGGACGTATTGCGTCCGTAGCTTGTCTTCAAGCTACACGCACCTCCTGGGAAGTGCTAAGTGAGAAACATCGATGCAGCGCTTGCCTTAAGGCATCAAAGACAATTGTCTAAGTGCTTGCCAGCTGCATTAGAACAAAAAAAATAACTTAAAAGTAAATGTTATTTTTTTAACAATAAGTTTATTATAATTAATCATATTCAGGTCCTATTTAATTGTGATTCCATTCATTGAAAGTCAAACTCCATGACCCAACAGGGAAGCCTGCTAGTGTTCGACCATTTATTCAATGGAAAAATAAACATCTCATTTAAAATTAGAAACGGAACTATCGATTACGTTTTAGTGTCTTATGGTCTAGGAATAAAACATATAGCCCTAGTGGATTGTATAAAAACATGTTCTCTTTATTCCAAAATCAAACTCACATTGGCTGGTGTTACATTTTTTCTCTCTCTCTCTCCAGCCAGCTCACCCCACCCAGACCCCACACTGACAGGATGTTTTACAGACAGGCATTGACTTCCCCTATGCACGGGGAGCTATTTATCCTTGAGGCAACACTAGTCAACCATGCGCGAGTGGCCTGATGGTCAATTGTCTAGCGCTCTGGCCTTTAGTACCCCCAGGATTCAGGATCGAACCCTGGGGATGACATAGTTGTTTGTTAGAGATTCGAAACCCAGTGGCTACAGTAGGTTTCAGATTGGAAGTGTACTTCCCGCTCTAATTAGCCTAAAGTATGCACAAAATGATCGTAGAGCAACAAACCAAACATACGCGAAGTAATTTAATTTTGAAAAAAAAAAAGTAATTCATAATTGTGAATTTTTTACATCTTTTTGCGATGTTATGCAATTTAAAATTTTATTTATTAAAAAATAAATCATTTGTATTATAAATAAGTAGATCATCTTTGAAAGAAATTGTTTTCCCTAATACACAGCTGTGTTTGTATCCGTCTGACTTGGCTACTTGTTTCCCCACGATAGCTGATCGGACAGTAGGTAGCATGCTAATAGACGAAGATTCGATTTTCTACTAGTGAAGTGTATTAGAGACAATACTTTCTGAGAGTAGGAGTTACGTTGATAGTCGTGCAACTTATCAACGTGACAATCTAATTCACGGTAGCATCCACTGAAATTCCTCTTAGTGTTCAGACCGTAACCGTATGTACATTCCTTATGTAATATTTCGTTCTCCGTAAGAGGGCGCTTTTTTGTTTGTCAAGTGTTTTTCGTCATGTATCGTTTTTCAGTTGAGTAATAAATGTCGTACAAGAACGTTGTGCCTCCTTTTCACCCCTCAACACTTAGAAGGTCAATATTATCTCTAAACATCAATAATTTATTGCGATGCCTTGTGATGAAAACGTGGCTATTGTATAAAAAGAAATCTTGATAGAAAGCAGAGCTCATTAATCCTCTTAGTATTGATGTTACAACAATCCTCTTAATATTATTGTTATAACAATTAATATAATAATTTACATAAACATTTATACTAATTGTATAATGATTTATAACAATTAGTAATATTTTATAATTGTTATAAAATGATATAAATTTCATGGATATAATCTCATTGACAATATTCAATATGTATATTTTATTCTTGTACAACTTTGAAATTGTTCACCAAGTCAAATTGTCCAGAAAAGAGTACATTTCTTCTTAAACAGTTAGGGCGGCCTGATAGCCAATTGGCTAGCTCTCTGGCTTTTGCTACCATAGGCTTCATGTTCGAATCCTGGCGATGGTATGGCTGTTTGTTAGTGATACGGAATCCACGTTAAACTATAGGTCCCGGTCTAATTAGCTCTCGTGGGCACAAAAATTACAGTAAAGCGAAGTACCAAACTTAATACTTAATTCGGCTTTGGCTACAGTAGGTTTCGGATTCGAATTCTGACGGTGGCATGGCTATTTGTTAGTATTTCGGAATCCACGTTAAACTGTAGGTCCCTGTCTAATTAGCTCAAAGTGTGCAAAAAAATGACCGAAACGAATGAAAACCAAAACCCAAATCTTTAACACTTAACAGCCTATCACACCGCAGCACACTTTTAATACACATATATCACACCTTTTAACATTCATCAGTCACACACCATTTAACATTCTATCACACCCCTGTTTCACACATTCTGATCAGGCTAATATAGGGTCAATTTTAATAAATCAAAATGCAATAATTAGATATTTTTCGATTGGATTAAAAATGTAAACACTCACACATTTTAAAAATTATTAAAGTGAAACGCCAGTAAAAGGTATATTTTATCATACAGTAAAAAAAAAAAAATTTCATTAGAAAATCATACTAAATGGCAAAAAATAGATAACTTAGTGTTCTAATACTAATAAATTACTACTAGTAGTAAAAGTTTACAAAAGCACCGCATGCCGGGGTTTTTTTAAGTCATTAATCATAACGCCTTATATGATTCAGAAATACACCAATGCTCTAAATGCAGAAAATTTTCCCTTTTCGTTGAATATTTCCTAAAGACTGGACAAATTGCAAAGAAATGTATGCAGTAGGTCTGTACGATAAATCGATATATGCCTAAAGTCGCTTATCCGATTGTATTATTCTTATCTTAACCTAATTCCGATTTAAGATAAGTAAATCGGAACTGTACTTAAACTGTATTAAAACTTAAATTATACTGTAGGTCCCGGTCTAATTAGCCTAAAGTGTGCCCAAAATAACAGTAGAGCAAAGAACCAAACTTAGCACAAAATGACCGTTGAGTGACAAACCAAAACCCAAATCTTTAACACTTAACAGTCTGTCGCCCTGCAGCACACCTTTAACACCCTATCACATTACATTTTCACATATTCTAATTAAGGTAATACAGGGTCAATTTTAATGATTCAAAATGCAATTATTGGATATTTTTTCTGCTGGACTAAAAATGTAAAGACTCACACGATTTAAAAATTATTAAAAAGTGAAAACTCCAGTAAAAGATATATTTTATTATACAGTAAAAGGACTTCATTAGAAAATCAAATTTAATTACAAAAAAAAAAAAAAAGAAAATTTAATGTTCTAATACAAATAAACAACTACTAGTAGTAAAAGTTCACAAAATGCAAGACTAGAAACACTGCATGCCTTTAAAAAAAAGTCATTAACCAATACGCTTTATTTGATTCAGAAATACACCAATGCTCAAAATCCAGGTTGGTTTGGTTTGTCGCTTTAGGCTAAACAGACCGGGACCTACAGTTTAAAGTGGATTCCGAACCACAACAAACACCCTCAATGGCACCGCCGGGACTCGAACCTGAAACCTGTGCTACCGATCACCAGAGAGCTAGCCACTCGGCCATCTGGTCCCCTGCTCGAAATCCAGCGACTTTTCCCTTTTGGTTGAATATTTCCACTACGACCGGACAAATTACAAAGAAATGTAAGCAGTAGGTGTGGACGATAAATCGATATATGTCTAAAGTCGCTTATCCGATTGTATTATTTTTACCTTTTCATTATTCTTATGTTAACGTAATTCCGATTTAAGATATCGATGTCTTTAAACATCCATGTCAACGCGATGGCGAATTCAAGCTGTTCTAGAGAGAAACGTGATTTCGATATCCAACATTGAAGTTGTAGTTTCCAACATCGGAATAACTGATGTTCAAAATCGCTGTAACCGTTTTGGAAACATCGTTGCATGTATAAGGCAAATTGCGATATTAGATATTTGTTTGTCATCTCTTACTTTGTAAAATTTAATGAAATTTCATCTTTTTCGATTTATTGAAGAACTCCAATTAGAGATATTGTTTGGTATGTTATTTTAATTATCATTATTAAAAATTCTTGCAAATAAAGCTTTTCTTGTACAATTCCTAAAACCTTTACTGCTGTAATTGTACTATTACTTAAAATAAATAATAATTGAAACATTGAATTCTTCGATCTAAACTCTTGGAATGATGTCCATTTCAGAGGTGTTTTTTTTTTTTTTCATTTAAGCTAAAAAAGGTGAAAATTTGAAAAAATCGGATACGGACAAAAAAGGCAACACGAATTACTTTGCCAACTTTATAATTTTTTAAAGTTTAATAACTAAAAAGGGATTTTTTTTTATTTAAACCAAGTAAAAGTTTTAAAATTTTAATTACATTTTATTCACTCTCATGTTTTTGAACACATCTGCATATTTATATTATCTGCTTATTTTACAAAATTTAAATTTGCGATATTGTAATTTGTACTGGTATATTGCCATCTCAACGATCTTTATTACTTGGTAAGTTTGTACATGCAGCTAGCATTCTCTTATGTTATGCAATAATGTATTCTTGTGTACTCTTTTTTTTCCATTGAATAAACAAACTTCATAATATTAAAAATCAGGAAGGGGGAGGGGCTTTAAACATAAATAACCTTAATTTGCCTTACCCCTTTGATTCCTAATAAGCTCAATTATCTCACCAAGTTTTTTCCCAATAGTTTTCCTACATGTAGTCAAAATTGATATACAGGGAGACTATAAAAACATTTTCTCTATATATATCGGTCCCTAGCAATCATATCATTTATAGAAACTGAATGAAATTTTGTTTACGATATTTTGAAGTATGCGCTTAAGAATCATATGAAAAACATTAGGTAAATTGTAGCAGTTATGGTTACAGTGAAGCGATTTCGAAAATTTCAAATGTCAACACCTACCATTTTTTTTTTTTTTTTTTATTGGAATGCGAGCGTCATAATGAAAACAACCAATAAAGGCAGAGAAGCAACAAACGACAAAACATTTTAAAATTTTCGCAAATTTTGCACGTGGCCTCCTTCACACGAGGATCATTTGCTTGCTGAAGATGATAAATGGCACTGAAACACCGTGGCAAGATGAATCGGCTAAGCCAGGGGCCGGCAACCTTTTGAGTCGGAAGAGTCAAAAATTACAATTTACAAAATTTCAAAGTTTTTAAAGGGCCACAAAAGTTTTTCTTGACAACAATAAATAGTACTCGCATAAATAAAGTTTTTTTGATAAAAAAAAAAAAAAACCTAATCTATTTATTCATATATTAGTAGTGTTTTTCACAACAGATTAGATAATATGTATATAAGGCATTATTAGATAATTACTTATTATTCAAATAAAAATTAAAACAATTAAACACAACACTAACTTGCACTTCAATAACAAACAATTGAGCAAACAAATTCAATGGGAGCGATGGCTTTGCCATGGTTTTAGAAAGTTTGGATAAATTTGGCTCATAACTTGTTGTTTTAAGTTTCAAACACAACTCTAAATTTTCATTTTTTCATTTCTTCTTACTTTACTTTTAATTATATTCATGCAAGAGAAAGCTTGCTCGCTCGAATATGTCGATCCGAAGATAGTCAGCACTCCAAATGCCAACTTCTTTCACCTCACTGTAGCACTCTGGAAGACTATTCCATGTGTCGAATATAAGTGCCTCAACTCGCGGCATTTCTTTTCAAGCTGTCCACTTTTGTTGCGTTACGTGCATGCATGTTTAAACGATTTTTAAATGTTTTTTTTTTGATGAAATAAATAATATTTGCGTATGGAACTAAAGAGCCACAGCTTCACATCCAAAGATCCGCAGGTTGCCGACCCCTGTGCTAAACTAACGTCTGATGGCATCTTTGAAATCAGTTGGTGGATGAATTGCAAACAAATTAGTTATTTTTTTTAATTTAGTTCATTTCTTCAGTTATACTTTGGTGAATCACGTGTTGCACTTCTGTTCATCTCCAGCAAGTGACAAAAAAGGACATAGTCAGCTGTGAATATATTTCACAGGTGGACTGAAAAGTTCATAAGCTGGACACATAGATGGCGCTACTGGTATTAAATCCATTTGATTTTTAGTTAGCCCTAACCTTCAAAAGACACGTGTATAAATTTGACAGCTGTTGCACTATTTGTATGTGCGTTTACAGCATTTTTAGTGTTCATCACGTGCAGTCCACTCGGCTTACTGTCGATTGGATTCCGATGTGAAATGATGGAGCCATGTTTCATCCATTGTCACATATCGACGCAAAAATTCGGGTTTAATACGATTGAATAGCTCCAAACACTGCTTAGAATCATCAATTCGTTGTTGTTTTTTGTCAATTGTGAGCCCTGCGCGGCACCCACTTTGAACAGAGCTTTCGCATATCCAAATATTCATTCACGATATGTCCAACACGTTCCTTTGATATCTTTAGGGTTTCAGCTATCTCAATCAACTTTACTTTACGGTTATCAGAAATTATTTTGTGGACTTTTTGATGTTTTCGTCGGTAACAGCCCTCTGGGAGTACACTGCGTGCATCGTCCTCGGTGCTCATTTCACCTCGTTTAAATTTAACAAACCACTTCTCTACGGTTGATTTTCCTGGTGCAAAGTCCGAATAATGTTTATCAAGCCAAGCCTTGGCTTCAAAGTAGTATGTTTTTTTGCCAAAAGCAATGCTGTATTAAACACACGAAATTCCTTTTATCCATTTTTTCAAACTAACAAAACTTCACTAAAAATGCTATAACTCACATACTAATAGTGCAATAGCTTCAAATTTATACACTTGTCTTTTGAAGGTTAGGCTAACTAAAAATCATATGGACTTAATACTAGTAGCGCCATGTATCAGCCTACGAACATGTCAGCCTAACTGTTAGTTGTAATTGCCCCAGATTTGGGTGTTCTATGAACCAAAAAAGAACCCAAGCTATAACTACGATACTCTTATGCAAGTTGGAAATAATCACTATCGAGACTTCTGTTTTTCAATAACGAATGCAACCAGTGGATTTTATAATGAGCCCATTTGAACACTAATTGCGCACAATAGTACTAGGCCGAAATTTGAGCAAAAAAATATTTTGAGATATGCTCTCAAGAATCACTTGAAAAACAACAGTTAAACTAGGTTAAGCATAATAAATCAATCGACCGGTAAAGCCCCTCCATGGGTTTTATGAAAAAGAGAGGGGTGCGTAAAATAAAGATTACTAAAAGATCCAAATGGCAATTTTTTTAACTCAGATTATCTTTTAGTTTAGTTTGATAGTTCAATTGGTTATCATTTTCGTACCATTTGGGATGAAATTAGATGAGCATATTGGCCAGTCAGATGCCCCTTAGGAACCATGAGGATTAGTCCCCTATGCATGGTTGCCAGTGGTTCAAAAATTTTTGCACTCACTACCTAGTTACTTAGGATCAACGTACAAAGGGGGCAGCTGGTAAGTTTCGTCCCGATTTGAAGATTATCTTCAAACTGATTAGATGCCACCTAGGAAGTTTGAGGATTACTCACCCAGTGATGGTTCAATATTTTTAACTCACTACCTTTTTTTTATAACTATATTTGATTTAGTTTAGTTTTTCTCTAGAACGGTTATTTTGGGATAATTAGACCCAGGACTATAGTTAAAATTTGGATTCGAACCACTAACGAATATCCATGTCACAACCAGATTCGTACTTGAAGCATGTGGTACCAAGAGACAGACCACTTGCCAATTGGCCATCAGGCAGCTTTACATACCTAGGATTATCACGATAAATCAATCGACCAGTTTCTCCATGAGTTCAGAATGAAAGAGAGATACACAAAGCTCACAGTTTTCACAGTAGTAACATTATGAATTAAAGTACACAAAGCAAAGATCAATTTTAATCCCCGTTTATGGATTATTAAGTTAACATTGGTAAATGGGGCTAAATAAAAAAAAAAGGTTGTGTGATTAATCAAGTAATCCCGTTGGTCATTACTTTTGTTCTAATGCAGCTGGTAAACACTTAAAAGTTGTCTGTGATGACTTAATGCAAGCGCTACATCGACTTTACTCGCTTAGAACTACCCAGCAGGTGCGTAGCTTGTAGATAAGCAACGCATGGAGTAACAACACCTTTGCAACGCTCTACTATCCTGTTAGACCGGGACCTACGGTTTAAAGGGGAAACACGAACCACTACAAACATCCATGGCCACTCGCCATTCAGGCCTCCATTGGTCATTATTTTTTGTTGTAATGCACCTGGCAAACACGTTTTAGACAGCTTGGTCTTGGATGCCTTAAGGCAAGCGCTGCACAGACGTTACTCACTTTGCATTACCCATGGGGCTCGTGTAACCTGAAGATAAGCCATGGATGCGGAGTAACAATGTCCCCGCAACGCTCTACGATCCTATTAGGACCGGGACCTACGGTTTAAAGTGGATTCCAACGCACTACAAGCACCCATGGCACCACCAGGACTCGAACCCGAAACCTGTGATACCGAGCGCCAGAGCGCTAGCCACTCGGCCATTCAGGCCCCCCATTGGTCATTATAAACTGGTCAAAATATTTTTGGTATTCAAACGATGTTTAGAAGCATAAATGCATTTGCATGAATAAAGAATATTTTCTCAAGTTCAAATAAATAATCACGATTTCATTAATAAAAGATTCGATTAAATAATTACATTTTATTTTATACTTTTCCATTGTAATAAATTTTTATAATTCGACGTTTGATAAATCTTGTACGTCCGCCACTGCTACTTTTTTCCCAACAAAAATTCGAAACGAGGAAAGATAAACTGCAAATCGGTAGTTGGTAAGGAAGATTCATTGTTATTTACTAAGCCTTGGAAATCTTTGAAGCTCTTCTAAGAATTTCTAAGCGATTGCCTTATTAAAGGTCTACTCAAGAGATTAAAACTTGGCCCCATCCGTTCTGGAGCTTCAGATATTTTCTCGAGATCAGTTAGTTCATTAATTTTCAAGGGCAAAGTTGGCTTGTAGTTCATAGCGGTGCTGGATAATTTTATTCATAGCCATTATTCATGGCCTTATTTACAAGTCGACGTTTGAACAGCTATGATCGAAGTAACTAAACATTCAGAAAAGCGGGTAAAAATTTATTCATCGTACACACTTTAGCAAAACTAAAGTGCTTTTTCGTTGAAATATTTTCCCAAAAGATTCCAGCTTCGTAAAATAAATATTGCAAGGGATCATGACTTATAGCTGTAACAATAAATTTCTTTATTTAGCAGGGGTAAATTGGCTTCAAATTGAATCACTTTAGTAGCTAAATTTTATTTTGTTTAACTTAATTAATTAATTAATTTATTTTTAATAAATTAAGTTTTAGATAATTTAATTATTTCGTTTTCAATTTACAACATAATTCTTAATTAAGAATATCTAATATTTGAACTAAATGAAATTGGTCTTATTTTACTAATATAATTATTGCCTTTTATGAACATTTTAAAAATACATTTTGAATTTTTTAAAATTACTCAATAACAAAAAAAAATGAGATAGGATGTTTTTAAATAGTGTTGAAAATAAGCAATTTGCAAAAATAAAATTTATCTGAATAAAGATAAATTTTTAAGAAAAAGCTAATTTTGATCTGATATGCTAATGATAAAACTTTTGTGTTCGACAAAAAAAGTGGTTTGAGTACATACGTGATCACATATCTCATGTGCATATTAAAATAGCATAATAAATTAAATAAATAACATATTTATTATAAATAAATAAAAAATATTTATTAATCATGTCGTAAATTGGCTTTTATGCTAAAGCCATTTAGTAGCTAAATTTTAAATTATTTAATTGTAGTTGATTTAATAAATTGATTAGTTTGTCTTTTATGATCTTTTTAAAAACTATGCACTTTTAAAATCATTGAAAAAACATCTGATAAAATATAAGATGTTTATAATTACGTATGAGCTTAGTGTTAAAAAATAAGCAATGGGCGAAAATAAAGAATTTATCTGATTGTAAGGACATTTCTTAAGCAAGCAATTTTGATCTGATATGCTGATGATAAAACTTTAGTGTTCAATAATAAGTGGACTGAGTAGATACAGGCCAGTGATCACATATATCGCATGTGCATATTAAAATAGCATAATAAGTTAAATAAATAACATATTCATTATAAATAAATAACATTCTTTATTTAGCATGGCGTAAATTGGCTTCACACTAAAGAACTTTAGTAGCCAAATTTTAGTTGATTTAATTAACTGATTTAAAGATTAATTAATTGATTAATTGATTGATTAATTAATTGATAATCAAATTGATCAAAAAATAAAAGATTTATCTATATCGATAAAATTCTTAAGCAAACAATTTTGATTTGATATGCTAAAGATAAAACTTTTGTGTTCAATTAATAAGTTGACTGAGCAGATACATGCCAGTGATCACATATCGCATGAGCATATTAAAAATAGCATAATAAATAAATATACATTATTTAGCATGGCGTATATTGGCTTCATACTAAAGCACTTTGGTAGCTAAATTTTAGTTTATTTAATTTTAGTTGATTTAATTAATTGATTAATTAATTTAAATGTCTTATGATTTTTTAAAATATTTTTGCACTTTTAAAATTATTGAATAAAAACATGATTAAATAGGATGTTTTTAATGCTGTAAATGTTTAGCTTTGAAATAAGCAATGTGTAAAAATAAAAGATTTATCTGATATGCTAAAGATAAAACTTTTGTGTTCAAGGAATAAGTGGACTGAGCAGATAAATGCCAGTTATCACATATCGCATGGGCATATTTTTTTTTCCAATGCAGCTGGCAAACAGACATGGACGTCTTGGATGCCTTAAGGAAGCGCTGCACTGACGTTACTCACTTTTGCGTTACCTAGGGGCGCGTGTAACTTGAAGATAAGCCACGGACGCAGAGTAACAATTCCCCGCAACGCTCAAAGAACCTATTGGGACCGGGACCTACGGTTTAAAGAGGATTCCGAACCACTAAACACATCCATGGCACCGTCAGACTCGAACCAGAAACCTGTGGTACCGAGCAATAGCCACTCGGCCATTCAGGCCCCCAATGTGCATATTAAAATAGCATAATAAATTAAATTAAATAACATATTTTTTACACTCAAGAGCCAAAACTTTATGACCACCTGTCAATAACTAGTTGGCCCCCCTTGGCGCGCAACACAGCTTCAACCCGCCTTGGCATGGATGAATACCACCGCTTAATACTGGTTAAATACCACTTCCACCTGATAACGTGCCTTCCACGTCATCCAGGCGAGTTCATTGCAAAATGTAGGGGTGGTCATGATGTTTTGGCTCTTCAGTGTATTTAAGACATTATTACGTATCTTATAAAGTACTGTTTTTAAACAACCAAAAGTGAAATTAACTGATAGTTTCAAATCTAGAATACTACAATGCTTTACAAATTGAAAACAAAGGCCTGTGACCTTCCATTGCTGGCTTAACACTTAACAAAGAATGAGGATGCAAAAAGCTATTCTAATGTAAATTTTTTGCATCAACACTCATATTTAAAAAAAAAAAATGATTTTCTAATTACGAGACTCGAGAAAGAAGTGGCACTAGTTCATACAAAAACCAGACAATTAATTTGAACTAATTAACTTCGAGGCTCAAGATGGTGAAAAACCATTCAAGCATTTGTATTACCTTTTTAATTTAAATTTCTTCTAAAGTATACAAAAAAAAAAAAAAAGGAAATGTTTTTCAAGTAATTATTCGAAAAGTAGCTAGCATCGTATACGAAAAAAATAAATAAATAAATAAAATAAATTCACTTATTAATTTGAAAGAATAATTTTTACCTCGTTCTTTTATCCTAACTAAATGTAAAACTTTTTTAAACATTTTAAACTATTTTTTTTTTTTTTACTTTTTGCTTTTTTTTTTTTTTTACAGTAGAGGGTTTTTGTTTTCTCGAAAGTATTCTTGTGAATGGTTTTCGAGTGTTGTTAAGAAGAGAACAAAATGCTCCAGTATAAAATTTTCGAATGATTTTAATTTTTCGATATTTTTATTAACTGTATCCGCAAGAAATCATACAAATATATTTTTTTTTATTATTTATATTTCGTTATGCAGCTTTTTAAATACAATGGATTGCATTGATTTAATTTCCTTTTTTTTTTTTGTGGAGAGGGAATATTTAAAAGTCGATGCCATTCATTTTTTTTATCGAATTTAACAGTTTTAAATGGTATAAGACAGGTCAATAGTTTTCAAGTGTAAGAAGTTGAAGTTATTAATTTAACAAGCATTTTAAGTTTAAAACGAAAATCTTCTTAGAGATTACTTATCTAATGACTAATTAATGGAAAATGCGAATTTAGAAAGTACTTTCAAATTGATGTTCGTCAATTTCAATGAAATGTTTTTATTAATGTAAACTTCATACTTGAAACAAATTGAAAAACTTTGAGAGATTTTTCATCTGTACTAGCATAATTAATTATAGTCACAATATTTAATAGTGTATGGTTGCATATAATATGTTGTGACCTAGACATCTTCAGTTGTATGAATATAAATTGATCAACAACCACTCGCTAGAAAAAGGAGGTGGTTAACGGAAATATTTTTCATAAAAAACAAGTTAAATCACTATCTTTTTAAAAAGCATGATGATTTATTGAGAATGTATTTCAATAATTATCTACGGCATATGTATACAATATAATTTTTAAAATTGAATAAGAAATTAAAAGGTTTTGTTTTTTTAATATTTTCAAAGATTTCTTAATATTAGAGTAGTGAATAAAGAATATTACAATATATATATATATATATATATATATATATATTATAAAAAAAGTATTATGTTTTTTTCATATATAAAAGTTTTACCCAAAGTCTTAAACATTTTAACTTGAAGAATATATATAAAAAAATAGAGAGTCGTGTAAAAAATATAGAGAGTCGTGTAAAAAAATATAGAGAGTCGTGTAAAAAAATTTAGAGAGTCGTGTAAAAAAATATAGAGTCGTGTAAAAATATAGAGTCGTGTAAAAAAATAGAGAGAGTCGTGTAAAAAAATATAGAGAGTCGTGTAAAAAAATATAGAGAGTCGTGTAAAAAAATAGAGAGAGTCGTGTAAAAAAATATAGAGAGTCGTGTAAAAAAATATAGAGAGTCGTGTATAAAAAATATAGAGAGTCGTGTAAAAAATATAGAGAGTCGTGTAAAAAATATAGAGAGTCGTGTAAAAAAATATAGAGAGTCGTGTAAAAAAATATAGAGAGTCGTGTATAAAAATATAGAGAGTCGTGTAAAAAAATATAGAGAGTCGTGTAAAAAATATAGAGAGTCGTGTAAAAAAATATAGAGAGTCGTGTAAAAAAATATAGAGAGTCGTGTAAAAAAAAATATAGAGAGTCGTGTAAAAAAATATAGAGAGTCGTGTATAAAAATATAGAGAGTCGTGTAAAAAAATATAGAGAGTCGTGTATAAAAATATAGAGAGAGTCGTGTAAAAAAATATAGAGAGTCGTGTAAAAAATATAGAGAGTCGTGTAAAAAAATATAGAGAGTCGTGTAAAAAAATATAGAGAGTCGTGTAAAAAATATAGAGAGTCGTGTAAAAAAATATAGAGAGTCGTGTAAAAAAATATAGAGAGTCGTGTAAAAAATATAGAGAGTCGTGTATAAAAAATATAGAGAGTCGTGTAAAAAAAAATATAGAGAGTCGTGTAAAAAAAATATAGAGAGTCGTGTAAAAAAATATAGAGAGTCGTGTAAAAAAATATAGAGAGTCGTGTATAAAAATATAGAGAGTCGTGTAAAAAAATATAGAGAGTCGTGTAAAAAATATAGAGAGTCGTGTAAAAAAATATAGAGAGTCGTGTAAAAAAATGTATAGAGAGTCGTGTAAAAAAATGTATAGAGAGTCGTGTAAAAAATGTATAGAGAGTCGTGTAAAAAAATGTATAGAGAGTCGTGTAAAAAAATGTATAGAGAGTCGTGTAAAAATGTATAGAGAGTCGTGTAAAAAAATGTATAGAGAGTCGTGTATAAAAAAATGTATAGAGAGTCGTGTAAAAAAATGTATAGAGAGTCGTGTAAAAAAAAATGTATAGAGAGTCGTGTAAAAAAATGTATAGAGAGTCGTGTAAAAAATGTATAGAGAGTCGTGTAAAAAAATGTATAGAGAGTCGTGAAAAAAAAAAAATGTATAGAGAGTCGTGTAAAAAAATGTATAGAGAGTCGTGTAAAAAAATGTATAGAGAGTCGTGTAAAAAAATGTATAGAGAGTCGTGTAAAAAAATGTATAGAGAGTCGTGTAAAAAAATGTATAGAGAGTCGTGTAAAAAAATGTATAGAGAGTCGTGTAAAAAAAATATAGAGTCGTGTAAAAAAAATGTATAGAGAGTCGTGTAAAAAAAAATGTATAGAGAGTCGTGTAAAAAAAAATATAGAGAGTCGTGTAAAAAAATATAGAGAGTCGCCATAGTTTTAAATGAAACTATGACGAAATTGAACTATTGTTGCATTAAATGGTTATTAATGTTGAGGAAACATCAATGTTTTGGAACATTCAAATTAATTTCTAAAAATACAATCATTATTAGTAAATAATTAATTCAAGCGATTTGTAAGTTTTAATTGAATATAAGATATTAGGGGTAATATGGATTATCAATGTTTTTTTTTAACAAAAAAGAGTAGAAATTTTGATTAAATAACTCTTAATAACTTTTTTAGTATTTTTAATATTAATTCATTTTACACATTATGCTTCAAAATCTCTTCATATATTTTATAATAATCTCAAATTATAGCCATGGTACTTTGTCAGAGTCAATGAAATTCTGCCAAAGTTTTAGTTCAATTTATCTTCAAATATAAAATGTTATTGTTTAAGGAACTTACTAAACATTCCATTCCATTCCATTCCTTATTTAAATGAACTAAAAGTTATATATTTGTTTAGATGTTAGAGTTGTCACGTTTTCGAAAGCAATATATAATATAATATATTGCCATAATGAAAACACATATGTGAAAGTTTTTTTTTCATAGACTAAGTAACTATATTATCTACTAACGATCAAACACTCGCATTACCAAAACTTGCAATGGAACGTGACTTTTATGAATATTTGCAATCCTTATCTCCATCTCTCATGACGATTTTATGGGAAAGGAGTCTGGAAAGTGAGCTTTAAATCTTCTCGTAAATAAGTCTTCTGACTGCATTGAATAATCGAATGTTTAGAATTTGGATATATGTCTGCATTGTGCATGGAAGTCATAATTTTATAGGAATGCCAGTTGAAGGAGATTCGACGCGAGAGATAGTAGCATTGAGTTTTTTTACACTACACCCATAAGATAAAAAGATTGAGAATTTTCTTCCTGGAAATCTTCTTAATATAAATGGTTGGTTCATATTTGTGTCAAACATCAAGAAATAACACACACGCTGACAATTTGGCAATATTGAAGTATGGTAATACAGTATGCGATTTATACTAAAGAGTAGGTTAAATCTTTTTTCCTTCTAATTCAACTGGCAAATAGACCATGATCTTCGCCATAAGGGTTGCGCCGATGTTACTCACTTCGCATTAAACAGGGGGCGCGTAACTTGATGGTAAGCCACTGACGCGGAGTAACAATGCCCCCCTCAGCGCTCTACGATCCTATTAGGACCGGGACCTAAAATGGATTCGAACCACTACAAACACCCATGGGCAAAGCCGGGATTTGAACCCGATACCTGTGGTACCGAACGCCAAAGCTCTAGCCATTCGGCCATCAGATAATGCCCCCGAGGTTAAATCTAAAATGCATACATTTAATCTTCAAACTGCATCTGATTTGAAAAAGGACATCAGAAGTCAGGTTCAATAGATTCATCTTGACATAGTACGTGCTTCAATGCTATACAACATCTGCTGCATGCAAAGTGCCATCGTATAGTGCGTGAAGTAAATCACGTGGAAAATTTGTAAAACACATTAAAATGTTTTGCTTTCTGTTGCTTCTCTGTAATTATTGGTTGTTCTCGCATTCTTTGTAGTCTGTCTAATGCCGGCGAATTTCGTGCTACAGGTACAGTTATGGTTTTCATTAAGGAGATCACATTTCAATAAAAGAGTAGATGTTTCCATTTTAAATTGACTGTAACCTAGTCAACTGCTTGGTTAGTTTAATCTTTGGTTTAAAGAAAGTGGCGAAATCAGTTCAGTACTCCACATGCTAAACGAATAGATTATCCCTGAGCATCAAACTGAACTCTATCAAATCACATTGAACATGTCCAGTTCACAAATTTGATGAGTGGAAAGCTCTACTCGATAACTACTAGGCTATAAAAGTATCCGTGTTATAAAGTTCATCAAATATCTACTGATATAATGTAGAGAACTCTTAAAATTAATTAAAGCGATTCAAGTTTTTAAATCTTAAATAAGTAATTTTATAGAAAACGCTTAAAAGACATAGTGAAACATCACAATAAAATCAATTTCAAGGTAACATGCACTGAGCTTTACGATTACTTTTGTTTTTATCAACTATCTTGCATCCTTCCAATCAACTGTATGTGTTGGTGTTAAGCTTGCCTAACGTTACTGTATCCAAAGAACTCGCATTTGAAAAAGTAAGTACGCGCAATTGCTCTCCATGGAAAAAGAGTAGTAGTAAAATATCCACTTCAGAAGACATACCTAAAGTTAACAGTTGCATTTTAAAATTGCCTCTTTTTAATTAAAAATAAAACTAAATTACTTAATGATTTTTTTTCTGTATTTTAATGAAAGTCAATAAAAAAAAAAAAATGAAATATTTAAAATGGATTTTATAATTATTTGGGTAAGCAAATTTTGCGGAATTTCATTAATTGAACTCCATTAATCATTCTTTTAAGTCGAATTACATATGTGAAAAGATTTTTTTTTCTTGCAAACTTTGGTACATTAGCTGAAATTTTCAGAAATTATTTTAACACATTATAGTTTTCATTTTTGAGTGTGTATGCAATCGGAAATATATTTTCTTTTCTTTATAAGATTCTATTAGGTTGTAATGAAATCGATTATTATTTGTGATTTAATCACCATAAAACCATACGAAACTCATTCGATGCATATAGAATTTATTTATTAATTCTAATAAAAATGCATGTTCTTATGAATACATTAATCCGATTTACATGCGCATTAGACTAAGGATTTGATATGAATTAATATTTTTCAAAACATTTCCCCTTTTTTCAATGTTTCCAAAATATTTGTCTTTATGCATAAATCATATGAAAAAAAGTATATATCTTAGATTTTTTTTTTTGTTGCTGTTAATGTATTTCGATAAGGTTCGTGTTCCACATGGAATACCAAGAACACTATCAGCGAATAATGATGTTAGGGAAGGGAGAATGAAGTCAGGGGATAATGAAGATATCCTTAACCAGGATGAATTTTAGATGTAATTGCTCCAAATTTGGGTGTCCTGGCGGTGGCATGGATGTTTGTTAGTGGTTCGGAATCCACTTTAAAATGTAGGTCCCTATCTGCTTTGGCCCTCGTATACACAAGATGACCGTAAAGCGACAAACCAAACCAAACAAAATTTGGGTGTCATGTGGAAGAAAATCTTATAAAGTCCCATAAAGCAAGTCTGCATTTAATGGAAGATACTTATCAATCATTACGCTTTGAAAGTAACGATAGCAACCAGCGCTTCTGGCAAATTTGATCTGAGTCTTCCTGCAATCTAAGCTATAAAGATCCAGATATTAAACCGTTTTAACAACTAAATTGCAAAAATATTGGTTACTTACCATTTGTACTGATTCTTACCATCATCCAATATTAAGTATAATTATCAATAAATAAGCAGTTAGTTAATATTTGTGTATCATCTCAAGTTAAAAATCTTCATTAATAAAAAAATACACATTTAATGCATCTTTTTTTTATGTATCAAATTTAAAATCTTCCCAGTTATAATGCATCGGATTCTAAAACATTTATCTATATTTTTTAACGCAACTCGTAACAGTCATAGAAATTTTAAAATATATTTTCACCTATTTAAACATGATGTCAGGGAATGATGAACATCATCCCTGTTATTGAATTGTACGAAACCTTTGATGACAATGTATATTTAAAGAAAGTTTTAAAAATATATTCGTTTTCTTTTTTTGTCCTCTAATTTCATCTAACCGTCGCAAGTACATTGAAACATTTTCCCTTTTCCATTCTTTCTATTAGCTCTCCCTATATATGTATCTTGTTCAAATTTTCAATCGTTCATAAAATACTTTTTATTCATCTACTCAAGTTCAAATACATTTATTTTGAACTTGTAGTGGATGACACTTGATATTAATATCATTTTTTCAAAAATTAATTCATTCATTAAATTAAATTAATTTTAATTTTTTTTTTTTTAGATTTAAGTTGCATATATCTACCAATAGATGGCGCCAGATAAACTTAAAAAATGAATGAAAATTATTTATATAGGACTTTTTGCAATATAATGAAAAAAAGTAGGAATTGACTTTAAAAAGTTTTTCTTTATATTACTTATCTATGTATCAAATTTATAATCTTTCCAACTATAATACATCAGATTCTAAAACATTTATCTATATTTTTTAACACAACTCCTATCACACATAGAAACTTTAAATGATATTTTCACCGATTTAAACATGGTGACAGGATGAACATCATCCCAAACATTGTTAGTTATTGAACTGTACGAAAACTTTAGTAGCAAAGAACCTTTTAAAAGAAAATTTTAAAAATACATTCTTTTTCCTTGTCCTCTAATTTCATTTAACCGTTACAAGTACATTGAAAAATTTGATCCTTTTTGTTGTATATGGGACTTTTGTTATATCTGTATTTATTTGAATTAAGGTTTCTTTTCTTACTTTTATATTGTGCTAACACACCTACTTACTGAATATATTTTATTTATTTACTCGATGTAATAAGTTTTTTTTGTAAATTTTGGTTTTTATTTGCACTTTGTAGAATTAGTTTATAAAGTTGATTTTTTTTTCATTTGTAAAATCTAAAATATAAAACACATTAATGCATTTTTTTTATATGTCATATTTGTATTCATCTCAACTGTAATGCATCGGATTCGAAAACACATATCTATATTTTTTAACACAACTCCTATCAGGTATGGAAACTTTAAATGATATTTTCACCGATTTAAACATGGCGTCAAGATGAGTATCATCCCAAACATCTGTTATTGAATTGTATGAAAACTTTAGTAGCGAAGAACCGTTTTAAAGAAAACTTTAAAAATACATTCTTTTCCTTGTCCTCTACTTTCATCTAGCCGTGTCAAGTACATTGAAACATTTTGTGATTTATGTAATATTTGTATTTATTTGAATTAAGAATTTATCCTACATTTACAATGTGCTAACACACCTACTTAGTGAATAGTTGTGATGTATTTACTCGATGCAATACGTTTTGTGTAAATTATTGTTTTCTGTTGCAGTTTGTAGAATTAGTTTACAAAGTTGTGATTTTTTTCTTCATTTGTAGGACCTCCTGAGTCTCTTCAGAACTGTACAATAACCAACCAGTCCTTCAATTCTCTTTCTTTGTCGTGCGATATCGGGGACGACGGCGGAAGCAAGCAGTCCTTCCACCTAGAGATATACAGCATGAGAAAAGAGCAACTTCTGGCTAATGTCACATCTCACGATAATCCTAGTTTCATCGTTAGAGGTCTGCCACCTGGTTCTTCTTTCATCGTTGTGGTGTATTCATCGAATTCTAAAGGAAGAAGCACTTCTGTAGCACTGACTGCGTCAACCTTATTTTCAGCTGAAAGACAAACAGGTATTTTATTCCATTTAATTTAAGGAAATGTTTTTTTTATGTAAAACTATCTTATATTTGTATCTTTTGTCATAGTAAAATATTTGAAGATATAATGATATATCATGGTAGGTTTTGGCTATAATTTTATTTACTGTCTAACATAAGTTAGAAGAAATTTAATTATATTAGTGTTAATAAAGAATTATTTTTGTAAATTATAAGTTATATAATGGCATTCTTATAACATTTTACCATTTTTGTAAACTTTAATTCGGCTGAGATTGGCACTGTTAACGTAATAAAATTTGAAGAAATTTAATTACCATTGGTGTAAATAATAAAATTAATTGTTGTAATAGTATTTTATGTTTAAAAAGACGAATTTACGCTTCTTTTGTTAAGAAGAATATAATCTAGTGACTTGATGGCCGAGCGGCTAGCGCTTTGGCGCTTGGTGTCACAAGTAGTGCTTCAGAATTCACTTTAAACTGTAGGTTCCAGTTTTATAACTGTAGACTGCGTTAGGCATACGGTTGATAAGTCTACCCCGCAAAAAAAGAAAATATCTCCTGTCTCGAAATCTGCCAGCAGGCCGATGACATTGGGCCCCCATGGGGCTG
Source organism: Caerostris extrusa (assembly GCA_021605095.1). NCBI lineage: Eukaryota > Metazoa > Arthropoda > Arachnida > Araneae > Araneidae > Caerostris > Caerostris extrusa. The sequence continues at coordinate 58,925 of BPLR01018646.1, forward strand.
TTGTTCTAATGAAGAAGACTATACCCTACTTTCTGTAATAGTATGTATAATTTAGAGCAGGAGTCTACAAAATATTTAGTCAAAAGGCCACTCTTAATTCTTTCACTAAATACAGTGGGTCAAGACCTAGCCTAGCTCTTCATACCGACATACTGCAGTTTTGAATCACGCGCAAATTTTCGTTGTGGAACTAATTCGCGAATGAGGTATCTATGGCAGGAGGGAAATGTGTACTCCGCAGAAATGTGAGCAGAAAAAGCAAATTTCTGTGTGTCTGCAAACACTGTGGCTCGAAAATAGTTGATATTGCCGAAAATATATTAATCCAATTGTCTAATACACACTTAAAGTGGTTATCTTTGGCCCTATAGGAATCTACAGATGTTTTGGATACTATTTAGATAGATATGAATTATGAAGCGCATGAAGAGTTTTTATGTTCATAAAAACCACCGGAGAAGATATTTTTAAAGGAGTAGAAAATGCTGTTCAGAAAATCAATCGTCAATGGGTAAAAAAATAAAGTGTATCTCTACCGATCAAAGACATGCTTGAAAAAATATAAATGTTATCGGTATCGCATCAAAGGCCGTAGAAAATGAAAGTTGTTCGCAGCCATTAATCGTGCATTGCACCATTCATCAACAATCTTTGTGCGGCAAATGCTTGGATATGTCAGAAGTCTTAAGGCCAGTCATGTCAGGTGTTAATAATACCAGATCCCATGCGCTTAATCTTCATCGATTCCTCAAGTTTCTTGAAGAGACTGCAGAAACGGAAGTATTATATTATACCGCAGTACGATGACTTAGCTGCTGAAAAGTTCCTAAAGCGATTTTGCGAGCTCCTGCCCGCAGTTTTCTTTAATGAAAGGAATCGTCTACTGGCTGAGTTACAAAACCATAACTGATTATATACAGATTTAACTAAACATATGAATGACTTTAATTTAAAATTACAAGGAGAATGCTTGGAGAAAAATAACTTCACTCCGATATGTACTCTCATATTCAGTCCTTCCAAAAATCCCATTTGAACAAAAAAAAATTTTATTAAAGCATTTTAATACATGACAAACATTCAGTCAGCTAACTGGGATCCCATTTCTTGTAAAATTTGCAATTGAATCTTTGTTAAGCTTTTAAATCTCGTTTTTCTGATTTTGATGTAATTGCAAACGGCATCAAGATTTTTCAAAATTTTCAATGCCGGCATAGAAACCCTTACCTTAGAACTTCAAAGGAAAATTATTGATTTGCAGTGTAGCGATACTTTAAAAAACATTCAAACTCATCATTGTTGGAGTTAAACTGCAGTTTTCTAAAGTTGCTCGTGGCTTTTTTTTTTTTTTGTCTGTTTTCGGATCTATTTATCTGTATGAAAAAATATTCTTCAAAATGAAATAATGCAAAAATATTTGAGTATTTGAAGTCGATGCTTGTAATTTCTACTAGTAAACTTGATACACAATCGCAAAGAATTCTCAGTTGAAAGTTGCAGCGACATAAATCTCAATATTTGTAATAATAATGTTTAATTTAGTTATGTGAATTATTTAAGCACGTCATTTATTGTAAATTTTTAGGGCAGATCTAATATCGTTAAAGCCAATTAAAATGTTGAATTTCATTATGTAAGTCAATTATTGTATTTCTTAATGGGTTACTACATAAAAATATTATTACAGATTATTACTTTGTATGTGTTACTTGCATTGTAAAATTTACAATTTAATCAAAATAAACAAGGACGGGCAGGATTGATGGGGCTCACGGGGATGATTTGGCCCTCGGACAGTAGTGTGGGGACCCTTGTTTTAGAATAAATTTAAATATATTTTTGGTTTATTAATGATAAAATGTTTTTCTTTCATTTTGTTTATTAACAATTTTTTGTTTTGTTAATGTTTTTATCATGTTGAAATAGTGATAAAGAAGTTCGAGATTTAATCGTAAGTTACTGATAATATAAGAAGTCGTAATATTTTTAAATGAAATATATATTCAAAATTAATTAGAATTAGAATCTTTGTTGTTACATATAACTTTACCTGAATAATTGTAAATAATTTAAAATCATATGGTTTTGCAGAATAAGAAGTAGAAAAAATGCAATTTTTTGTTTATGGCAAACATTGCAACGCAATATTGTATTTCGTTCGTTACGCAATATTGTATTGTATAAGCAAACTTTCGTTTTGTTTATTAATGATTTTTTTGTTTACTAATATTTTTATCATGTTAAAAAGTTAAACAATTTTTTTTTTTTTTTTGATAATATGAGGTCTCAGTATTCTTAAATGATAAATATATATTTAAAATGAATTAGAATTAGAATCAGCTGTTGTTAGATATAACTTTTCTTGAATAATTGTAAGTACTTCAAAACTATGTTCTTGTTAGTTAAGAAGTAGAGAAATTGCATTTTTGTTCTTGCCAAACATTGCAACGCAATATTGTATTTCATTTTAAAAAATATTGCTTATAATTTTTATTTCTCAACTAAATGTAATAAAATATTATTCTTTTTAAATACGAATAATGTGAAACGAACCATTAGTCCATTGAAGTACTCAAGGTATTAAACTATAGCCATTTCATCATTACAAGGATTAGAATTCAATATTAATACCACAAATACATTTGAGAACTATGCACATACCCATTAGGCAATCTCCTATATTGTCTAATGGTCATAAAACTACTTCTCATCTTCAAGACTAATTGGATTGGTTTCAAAGGATGGTCGAGAATGTTGATTTTAAAAAAATGCCTGATTACCTAAAGAATACCATAGAATACTAACATACTTAGTACCTCTCTAATATGTCATTTAACATTAATTTTATTAAAACCATTATTTATTATAGTGTAATTATGATTGAAAATACTATTATATGACAGTCGAGTTAGTTAGTAACTCCCGCAGTGATTAATTTATTAATGAAATCAAGGTAAATGACAATTGTATTGAATAGTCAACTTAATTCAACATGTGCACATTCAAATGGAGTTTTTGTTTTTGTGCTTGTGCAAAATTATAAATAATAATTTTTGAAATAAATTTAAATGTTTTTGACTGTTTGAAATATTTAATTTATTAATGTGACGATACATGTGCACATGATTAACATAATCTAATGTAAAACATAACAAAAATGAGGGTACCGTAACTGAGGAGACATATAAAAATAATCGTAATCACTAAAATAATTTTTATTTACAAATTAAAAAAGCATTTGGAATATGATGACCAAATTAAAATTATGATCATATCTCTAATGCATGATTCGCTTTCCTTTTGAAATGATAATGGGTTGTTGTTGAGATTCCCTCAGTGTTCGAGAAATTAAATTTCCAGATACTCTGGTCAAATTATTTGGTTCCATTGTGATTTCAGAACTTTAATATTTTCATTTCGGGCTTCTTTTTCGAAATTTCATATCGAAATTTATGATATTAATTTGCTATCCGTTTCATATATGAGGATTGTCTAAGCCAATAAAAAATATTTCACTGGACTTGTAGTCAATAATTATTTTACGTATTTGGTTTAATGACAAAAGAATTACAAAATAAATGATAAATTATCAATTGCAAAATACTTCTTTTACTAGAAAGAGTATTCTAAGAGTATTGTAATATATAATTCTAACTGCATAAAACTTCAGTGATTGAAATGCAATTTCCGGCTATTATATTAAATGGATTCTTGAATCTTTAGTCTGAATACTCGCTCTTAAAATTTCTAACTTATTAATTTGACTGATTTCTGAAAAAAATTAAATTCACTTTCATTACTGAATATCATTTTATGACCTTTTAACATTCACATACGGATAGCATTTTGCCATTGTAAATGCTGTCTTTGAAAATCTGCGAGTATTTTTTTTAGCTATATCTAAAATTATCAATTGCAAAATACTTCTTTTACTAGAAAATGTATTCTAATTTTAAATGTTGTAATATATCATTCAAACTGCATCAAACTTCATAAAAACTTCAATGATTGAAATCAATTTCCGGATGTTATTTTAAATGAATGCTTGATTGTGACATTTGAGAATCTTTAGTTTGAATACTTGCCTTTAAAATTTCTTAACTTATTCATTTGACTGATTTCTGGAAATATTCATTGAATATTATTTTGTGTCCTTTTTTTTTTAACATTCACATTTTGATAGTCTTTGACCATTATATTTAATGCTGTCTTATAATATAGGGCTAAAAATACTCCCAGTTTTTCAGAGTCCTGTTACTTAAAGTATGGGTTTCACTGTTCAGCTAAAATGATATTTTCTTCAAAGTCTACTTTCTGTATCCTTTCAAAAGCAAGGTGATCCGACAGTTCAGGTTACTTGTGAAATACGATATAACCACTATGTGGTTTTCTATTTCTTGATCTTCAATTTATTTGTCTCTGCTTCTCTATTTCTTTGAACTTTCTTGAAATTACTGAAATACAGATGGCTTATTATTCTTTGATATATGCCGATGGTAAAATCCCTTTTTCTGCTAAAATAATAACTTGAATATGATTTTCTTTTCTAGAATCAAAAATAAAATCATCATGAAGTCAGTAGAAAATGACAAACTCGGTAGTATATTCTTCTGATATACTGACCTGTACTGTTTGAACTTCTAATGGGTCAAAGAACGTCAATGGTTAATCCTTCTGCTAAAAATGTCAGAAAAACATTTTTAAATGTGCGATTTAAGATTTAAATTATAATTGCTAATCATAAATTAATATAAATAAAAAAAAATACGAATAATTTGTAAAAAATTCATAAATAGCCATACTTAAAAATGTTGTTAAGTACTATCCAAACTATTGTCAATACATTCAAAATATTATAAAAACATTTTGGCCATTGTAAACATGTGCTCATTGTCATATCTCAAAAAGGTTAATATCTTTTTTTAAATATTAGCTCTATATAAATTATTTTTACATAAATATTGACAGATTATTGTATGTTTTGATTAAGTATAGTGAGATAAAAAAGCTATGAGCTAGTGATATAAAAAAGAAAACTTTATTAAATAAAATATCTACTTAACATACTAATATAATGATAAAGGGCATATAAAGCATTTATGTGGCTTTAATGATCACTAAATAAGAAATATAGGTGTTTATTAGAGCTTCTACTTAACTAAATATTAGTACACAGAAAATCGTGAGATATAATAGAAATATAATTTAATAATAATAAATTTTAATTTAAATTTTCTTATTAAAATTTAAGAATTTCACTTTTGACAAACATAATTTCCCTTTATAAATATCGACGTAATTTCTGCAACTGCATATAATTAAGCAGAAATCATGTAAATGTTTTGAATTGCAGATTAACTTAAATTCATTTTTTTTTTTCTGAAAGTGTATTTATTAAATATTTGCATCAATATGGTATTAATCAATAAACTTACAAAAAAGAATAAGAATGATGTATAAATGGAACAGTATAAAAAATTCTTGTCCTTTTTTTTTTCATCGTATACCTTGAATGTGATTCATCATATTTCAAAAAGATCAAAAAGAAAAAAAAAAAATCATTAGCATTTCTTCAAAAATCTTCATTTCAAACCTCAAGAATATCTGTTTTTTTCCTTGTGATATATGTAGAAAAAAAAAACCATAGCGATAACAAACATAAGCTACAACAAACAAAAACCAACTTCAAATCTGCACAGAAATTAAGAACATTCTTCATCTCCAAAAACAGAAGCGAAAAGAATAAGAATTGCAGTCTTGTGTTCTCTTGGTGTTTTTATAACTAAATAGGAAACGAAAAAAAAAAAAAAAGGAAGGAAAAAAAAAAAGCATTTTGAATGGAAGCAAAAGCAAGCGAAAGAAAAATGTAAAACATACTTACAAATGCAAGGCAGCCATCGTTAAATATACCATCTCTGTGAAGACATAACAAAAACAATACAGGCACCGCTGTGTACCGTTCTCTCTTGGGTGTCTTTTCAATTTCGTAGCGGAATGAATAAATGTTTGTTTTCTCTTTTTAGTCCCGGCCGACTTATTTGTCACAGCGAAGCAATAAGTGTGATGTTGTGACGTTGATTAAGAAGAAATAAATTACTGGGATAAAAATGCTGTAAACCTTGCGCAGGAAATATATGTAGAACCTTGCTGACTGAAAAAATAATCATTTCGCTTGAGATATATTTTTAGTGTTAATTCGGATTTGCAACGTAAATTACTGATGCTTAATTTTTGAGATGCTTCTAAAAATAATGCATGTTTTCACTCACCTAATGATGAAATATAAATGTTTTATTTTCTGTTGTGGGCTTTTGCTCAGAGCCCAAATCATATCTTTATAGGGTTTTTGATAAATTATTATTTTTCAGAATAGTATATAATAATTCTTTTTTCTGTCACAAGCTAATTTGTATTGTTACTTTTAAGGTTCTTTTTTTTAAAACATGAAAACAGAAAATGTTGTCTAACTATACTCTTTGTTCTTTATGAATAAAAACTAAAATTTGAAAACAAATACACATTGAAACTTAACAGCTTGTAGTGTGTTAGATTTATAGATTTACGAAAATTATTCAAGTGCATTTTTTAATTTTCCAAATTAAATAAATTTAACACTTTAGAATATCATAATATTAAAAATATCACATATTTAGTTCTCTATTTTTTTTTTTTTTATTTAACAAGATTAAATAGATAAATTACATCTTTCAAATGATTAAGTATCAAAAATATATATTTTTAAGCTTTAAATCATTTGAAGAATTTTTTTTTTAAAGAGGGAAGTTAAACGTTAGCTGACAATTAAAATTTATCAATTATAAAAAAAAAAAGTTATACTGAACAAAAATAAAATATATCTACTTAAGCATCGTAATATAATGATAACGTGCATATTAAAAATTTATGTGGCCTTAAGAAAAAATAAACAAGAAATTTAGATGTTTATTAGAGCTGTTATTTATCAATAAAGATTTATAAGATATTTTTATTATAAGAATTTAAATTAACATTTATTAAGTTTTAATAATTTCTTTTTTTGACTAACATATTTGTCCTTTATAAATATCAAATTAATTTCCACAACAACATATAATTAAGCAGAATTGATGTAAATATTTTCTAAGTTAACCTGCAATTCAAAGAAAAATGAAATTTTGTCTGAAAGTTATTAAATATTTGCATCAATATAATATTCAATAAATTAAAAAAAAGAATAAGAATGATGAGAAAATGGAATAACATAAAAAAAAAAAATTGTATTTTTTTAATCGTACAGTACCTTGAACGTCATTCATCATATTTCTCAAAAAAGATTTTTAAAAAAAAATCATTAGCATTTCTCCAAAATCTACATTTCAAACCCAAAGAATATCTGTTTTTTTCCTTCTGATATATGTAGGGAAAAAATAGCCACAACAAACATAAGCTACAACAAACAAAAACCTGCTTCAAATCTGCACAGAAATTAAAGAACATTCGTCATCTCCAAAACAGAAGCGAAAAGAATAAGAAGTGCAGTCTGGTGTTCTCTTGGTGTTTTTATAACTAAATAGGAAACGAAAAAAAAAGCAAATAGGAACGAAAAAAAAAAGCATTTTGAATGGAAGCAAAGCAAGCGAAAGAAAAATGTAAAACATACTTACAAATGCAAGACTGCCATCGTTAAATATACCATCTCTGTGAGACATAACAAAAACAATGCAGGCACCGCTGTGTACTGTTCTCTCTTGGGTGTCTTTTCAATTTCGTAGCGGAATGAATAAATGTTTGTTTTCTCTTTTACTCTTGGCCGAGTTATTTGTCACAGGCAAGCAATAAGTGTGATGTAGTGACGTTGATTTAAGAAGAAATAAATTACTCGGATAAAAAAAATGTTGTAAACCTTGTGCAGGAAATATATGTATAGCCTTGCTGACTGAAGCAATAAATCATTTTGCTCGAGATATATTTTTACTGTTAATTTGGATTTGCGACGTAAATTACTGATGCTTAATTTTGAGATGCTGCTAAAAATAATGCATGTTTTCACTTACCTAATGAAGAAATATAAATGCTTTATTTTCTGTTGCGCTCTTATTCAGACCCCAAATCCTATTTTTATAGGTTTCTTTGATAATTTATTTTTTTCGCAATGGTATATTATGTTTTTTTGCTAAGTTAATTTGTATTATTACATTAAAGGTTCTTTTTAAAATATGAAAACAAAAAAAAAAAAAAAGATTGTTTAACTATACTCATTTTTTATCTTTATCTTGATTTTTTACGTATAATTATTTTAGGAATAAAAACTAGATACAAAAAAAAAAAATACACATATATATACTTAACTGCTTGATACTTTTCAGATTTATAGATTTACAAAAACTTTTTCATATGTATTTTAATTTTCCAAAGTAAATAAATTGCAACACTTTATGAACATGATATTAAAAATATCCCATATTTAATTCTCTACTATTTTTTATTTAACAAGATTAAATAGATCAATTACATCTTTTAAATAACTGAGTGTCAAAATATATATAAGTTTTAAATCGGGGCCTGATGGGCGAATGGCTAGCGCTTTGCCGTTCGGTACCACAGGTATCGGGTTCAAATCCCGGGTTGAACATGGGTGTTGTAGTGGTTCGGAATGCACTTTAAGCCGTAGGTCCCGGTCCTAATAGGATCGTAGAGCGTTGCGGGGTCATTGTTACTCCGCGTCCGTGGCTTACCATCAAGTACACGCGCCTCCTGGTTAATGTAAAGTGAGTAACATCGGTGTAGCCTTATGGCGAAGATCACGGTCTATTTGCCAGCTGCATTAGAAGAAAAAAAAAATTTAAATCAATTGAAGAATTTTTTTAAAGAGGAAAATTAAACACTAACTAACAACTAAAATTTATCAATTAAAAAAACAATTATACTGAACAAAATAAAATATCTACATAAACATTGCAATATAATGAACACAGGCATAAGTTTTAATAATTTCTCTTACAAATATCAACGTAATTTCTGCAACAGCATATAATTAAGCAGAATTGATGTAAATGTTTTTCTAAGTTAACCTGCAATTCGAAAGAAAAATTAATTTTTTTCTGAAAGTGTATTTATTAAATATTCGCATCAATATGGTATTAATCAATAAATTTACAAAAAAAGAATAAGAATGATGAATAAATGAAATAGTTTTAAAAAAATCTTGCCTTTTTTATCATATACCTTGAATGTGACTCGTCATATTTCACAAAAAAGAAAAAAAAAAAAAAAAAATCATTAGCATTTCTCCAAAAATCTTCATTTCAAACCCAAAGGATATATGTTTTTCTTGTGATATATGTAGAAGAAAAAAAAACCACAGCAATAACAAACGTAAACTACAACAAACAAAAAACTTCTTCAAATCTGCACAGAAATTAAAGAACATTCTTCATGTCCAAAACAGAAGCGAAAAGAATAAGAATTGAAGTCATGTATTCTCTCGGTGTTTTTATAACTAAATGGGAAGTGAAAAAAAAAAAAGAAATAGGAAAGAAAAAAAAAACCATTTTGAATGGAAGCAAAGCAAGCGAAAGAAAAATGTAAAACATACTTACAAATGCAAGACTGCCATCGTTAAATATACCATCTCTGTGAGACATAACAAAAACAATGCAGGCACCGCTGTGTACTGTTCTCTCTTGGGTGTCTTTTTCAATTTCGTAGCGGAATGAATAAATGTTTGTTTTTCTCTTTACTCTTGGCCGAGTTATTTGTCACGGGAAAGCAATAAGTGTGATGTAGTGACGTTGATTAAGAAGAAATAAATTACTCGGATAAAAAACATGTAAACCTTGCTCAGGAAATATATGTAGAGCCCTGCTGACTGAAGCAATAAATAATCATTTTGCTTGAGGTATATTTTTACTGTTAATTTGGATTTGTGACGTAAATTACTGATGCTTAATTTTGAGTTGCAAAAATAATGCATGTTTTCATTCACTTAATGAAGAAATACAAATGTTTTATTTTCTGTTGTGCTTTTGTTCAGAGCCCATATCATGTCTTTATAGGGTTCTTTGATAATTTATTATTTTTCCGAATAGTATATAATGTTTTTTTTTTTTTTCTGTCACAAGCTAATTTGTGACAGAATTTAAGGTACTTTTTTTAAATTATGAAAACAAAAAAAGATTGTCTAACTATACTCATATTTTTATCTTTTTTTTACGTACTTTTATTTTAGGAATAAAAACAAATTTTGAAAGAAAAAAAAAAAATACACATAGAAATATAACTGCTGGCAGTGTTTTACACTTATAGATTTACAAAGATTATTCTTATGTATTTTCCAAATTAAATAAATTGCAGTACTTTTAGAATATTTAACATGCGATATTTTTGGTATTATGATAAGAAAAATTATAGACGATTGAATAATATTAAATAGATAAATTACATCGTTTAAATGGTTTATTATCAAAATATAGGCTTTAAAAGTTAAAATATTTTGTCTTTTTTAACGTATACATTGAATGTAGTTCGTCATATTTCTCAAAAAGATAAAAAAAAAAAAAATCATTAGTATTTCTCCCAAAAATCTTCATTTCAAACCCAAAGAATACCTGTTTTTCCTTGTGATGTATGTAGAAAAAAAATAGCCATAGCAAACATAAACTACAACAAACAAAAACTATTTCAAATCTGCACAGAAATTAAAGAACATTCTTCATCTCCAAAACAGAAGCGAAAAGAATAAGAATTGCAGTCTTGTATTCTCTTGGTGTTTTTATAACTAAATTGGAAGCAAAAAAAAAAAAAAAAAAAAAGAAATAGGGAAGAAAAAAAAAAAATGTATTTTGAATGTAAGAAAAGCAAGCGAAAGAAAATGTAAAACATACTTACAAATGCAAGGCAGCCATCGTTAAATATACCATCTCTGTGAGACATAACAAAAACAATGCAGGCACCACTGTGTACCGTTTTCTCTTGGGTGTCTTTTCAATTTCGTAGCGGAATGAATAAATGTTTGTTTTTTCTTTTATTCTTGGCCGACTTGTTTGTCACAGGCAAGCAATAAGTGTGATGTAGTGACGTTGATTAAGAAGAAATAAATTACTGGGATAAAAAAAAATGCTGTAAGCCTTGCGCAGGAGAAATATGTAGAGCTTTGCTGACTGAAGCAATAAATAATCATTTTGCTTGAGATATATTTTTGCTGTAATTTGCGACGTAAATTACTGATGTTTAATTTTGAGATGCTACTAAAAATAATGCATGTTTTCACTCACCTAATGAAGAAATATAAATGTTTTATTTTCTGTTTTGCCTTTATTCAGAACCAAAATCATGTCTTTATAGGGTTCTTTGATAATTTATTATTTTTACGAATAGTATATAATAATTTCTTTTTCTGTCTCAAGCTAATTTTTGTTATTACATTAAAGGTTCTTTTTTTAAAATATGAAAATGAAAAAGATTGTCTAACTATACTCATATTTTTATCTTTGTTTTTAGGTATTGTTATTTTATGAATAAAAAACAAAATTTGAAAAAAAACACATAGAAACTGCAGGCTGTGTTTTAGATTTATAGATTTACAAAAGTTATGTATTTTTTAATTATCTCATTTAAATAAAACACAGCACTTTTATGTCATCAGAATGCTAAAAATACCACATGTTAAATAAGAAAAATAATAGACGATTAAATAATATTAAATACATAAATTGCAACCTTTAAATGGCTGAATATCAAAATTTATGATTTAACAATTAAATCATTTGAAGAATATTTTTTAAAGAGAAAATTTAAACATTAACTAACAAATAAAATTTATCAATTATAAAAAAGACTATATTCTAAAGAAATATTTTATTTATTTTTTTAAACAAATTATATTTTAAAACAAATGTTGATTTTGAACATACAAATTTGTATAGTGGAGTTTACCATGTTGTATACTAATATTCATGGTAGAGGGGATGGAATCTTTATTGGTAATATTAGATTTATGAAATTGATGTTAATTATATAATATGTGATAAATTAAATCAATTTAAATTTTACAATAACTGTTTTAATTTTTAACCAAATTTGAAAATATTTAATTTTTTAAAAAAATTTATTATTGGAGGCAAAATAGAAATCCTAGAATTTTTTTTTAATAATTTTAAATTTTAACCAAATTTAGAAAAACATTTTTAAATATATAATCAACTAAATCAATAATAATTATTCAAAATGAAGGTATTGGAAGAGAATTAAAAATTAAATCTATTTTTTCCTTTGGAATATATTAAGCTTTATTATCCTAAAAATAATTTTAATAATTTTTAAAAGATTTTTAAATTCCTATCATCAAATGAGTAGAAATATCATTCAAACGTAAAGTAGTCATTTAACTCTTCTGTTTTATTTTAAATATATTATTAAAGAAAATCATGAAATAAAAAGTTCATAATTATATCACAAAAATGAAATAGCGTGTGTAGATATTATTTCCATAAATGGTGGAAACTTAACATATGGGTCACTTATTTCAATTACTTTTATTTGAGAATCGCTTATATTGAATTTCTTTGATTTAATTAGCGGATTTCATTAAAACTTTAAAATTAATTACTTTGCTTCGATAAGATAAAAAAAATACTAATTAATTATTTATAAAATTTCACGAAAGTTTGCATGCGTTAATTCTACATTGTTAAAATCTACTTTAAATCCAACTAATTAAATGAATAATTTTCGAAGTTCTAGGTTCTGATGATGATAATTAAATCTAAAGCAGAAATGCGTACTCGCTGTTACAGCAAGATATTATTTAAATAAATTAAGTGATTTAAAATTTTGAGTTTTGTATCATGAACTAGGGGATCAAAGTAAAGATTACATCTTTTTATTATATTCCTAATGAGAAGTTTCAATAATTAATAATGGAATATTTTATTGGACATACGAATTTAAGTTAATTTTATAGCTTTTATTATATGGAGTTTTTGAAATTTACGTAAAATCATAAAAATACAATCTGCATTTTAAAAATCATCTCTTACCATTACATGCAAATATTTTATACACATGTTACAGAATAATTTTTATGTAAATAGAATTCGCTGGTATCTAAAACCTTTTTAATGAATATTTTAATATTTTTTAATAAATACGAAGAAAACGAAATGCTACCTCAAATTTATTTATTTGTGCTAAAAGTTAGAAATGAAAAAATAAATAAAAATGTGAAAATGCTTTTATGTAATTGTTTACTATCCATATAATAGTATGAACAGTAAGCAATTAGTCTTAGCATTCATCCATCATAATGTATTATTCATGTAGAATCTTTTAATGTAGAGTCATGATTAAATTAATGTAAAAAATGCATCACAAACATTATGATTATATACAATACATTACGATTAATGCAAAGAACATTAACAAAAATTGAAATTGGATTAAAAAAAATCAAATTCACAAGAGAAATTTAGTCAATCAGTTATGCATTCTCAATTTTCATTTTCTAAGCATCCAAATATTATTGATTTTGTTATAAAAATAATATATTATTAAATGTTTTTAAACTTTTTTTATTTAATTAAAAAATAATTAATCAAAATCACTTCAGGAATTCTGATTATGCATCCATTTGATATATGATAGATCCAAAGAAAAAAAAATTAGTCTCATAATTTAAAAAAAAAAAAAGGATTATCAAATAATTAATCACAATCTTTAGCATTTTTGCAAAGAAACTTAGGACAAAAAGTTAATCGAAAATAGTTTTATATATTTTTACTTTTAGTTAATTTAAATTGGTTTTATTTTTAATGTTTTATATATCATCCACTGATGCATGGTATATTTTGTTTTTCAGAAGATGAAAATAAAAGCGTTATCAGTGCTGTGCTGTTAGTATCCCTGGCTGCTTTAGGAACCTTAGCTCTACTAGCTGTAGCAGCCGTGGTAGCTGTGGTCAGAAACAAAACAAGAAGCTCACCCAATGAAGGTAAGTTAACAAAAAACCTGTTGGATTTCTAAATAATTTATGTTATTTGTTTTGCAATTATTTGAAAGGGAATAATGATTCAATATTGATAGTTATTATATGATACAGAAAGCGAACAGCTTTCTGTTCTACAGTTTCTGTTCTACAGTTTGTTCTACAGTTTCTGTTCTGTTCTCACAGTTCGAACAGCTTTCTGTTTTAGTTCTACAGTTTTTTTAGAAGTTCCGTTATGAATCGGCTATTTCCTCATTATTTTCCTATTGCTTTGAAATCAAGTTGTAGGAAATGAATAGTATATTTTAAAAATATTTAATATTATTCTTTATTCTCGTTCATAAGCAATTTAGGAATTATTTTGAAGTTAAAATTTTTAGATAAAAGTACTAGTTTTTAGGGTATCAAAGGATGGCTAAAAATTAGTAGGAAATTCTTAAAACTTTTTGAAAACTAATAGCAAAATTCCCATTGTATAGTGCAAGTACTGTATGTCCCAGTTTGTAGTTGTTTGGGCAGCTGGATTGTAACTCAGTATGGATGGGTTAGGCTTGGATGGACTTGAGATGCAGGTTTGAGAACTCACAGCTTTTTATTTTTACGCGTACAAACACAACACACCTACAATTAGGGACACACAATTTTGAATGCATTTAAAGACGTATAATTATAGATTCGTGGTAGGATTCGATTTCTAAGCGTGAAAAATAGAGATATTTCCACTGGGGATGAGAATTTACAAACTATACGTTTCTCAACAGAAGCGCAGGTTGCGCTGTACTATCTCTCGGGTAAGAGTCTCGATGCCTATTGATCATTTCTCCTGGACCCTACAGGTTGCTCTAACAGTGCATAGGAGGAAGCACATTTACACCATTTGAATATTTGTCATAGCGCGAAATTTATTTATATTTGTGTCATAAAAGTAATAAAATTTCATCATAAGAGGGAATGCTATATTTTAAAAAAAAAAAGCACTTTAAAACATTTTTTATTTGTAGAAAACTCAATCGTTTATAAATATTAGATGCATAATGCGGATAATAAATTTATGAAATATAGGAAAGGAGTTTTGAAATTGTTAATAAGATTTAAATTGAAATTATTTGATTAAAAATGGTACAAAAAGAAAGTATTAATATTCGCTGATAAATCTTTCAGATTTATTCTGGACTTATACAAAATATTGATAAAATTTCTTAAATTTTTATCATTATACATATTATAAAATATTTTTTGATTGCACATCTACGGTTTTGATTTATTCAGCATTAAAAAAGAAAGAAATGATATTTTTATTAAGGAGAGACATGGTAAGATATGAAATATAAAAGATATGAGATAAGATATGAAATTCATTTTCTTCTCAGGAAATGAATATACACAGAAAAATGAATTCCTGAAATTAATTTGACAGAGCTATCTGTGTTATAAAAAATGGCGTCTGGCCACGCCATTTTGTCCTTTTCAAATGCCCTCAGTTTTAATGTAGCTTTCATTCAATGTCTTTTTACATTCGTAATTATTCGTCTGAAAAGATTAATTTTCACTTTTCAGTGATGCATTTCATCAAATGAAAATGTACCCTAAAATAAATAAAAAATAAATAAATAAATGAAATGCTTGCATGCAGATAATCATGAAGATGTCAGAAATTATGAGCATTTCAAACATATTAACTTCTGTTCAATACCTTTCACAAGGCTAAATAATGTTTTGGAAAACAGAAGAAACCTTTTCAGTAAATATTTTATTAATGAGATCTATTACAGAAAAAAGGTTTGAACAGTAGAATTTGAGATTTAAAAATTATTAATCTTACTTAATCCTTTAATGAAGTTTTATTCCGTATACAATCGTATCTTATAACTATATATTTTTTTCAAAACAATTCAAATTTCCCACTCGAGCAAAAAAAAAAAAAAAAGCATTTTTTTTTTTTTTAATTCTGGTAAAAACAAATAATTTAGGTTACCTTGTATTATTTTAATGGAAATATTAATTCCCTCCTTATATCGTACGTTGAAATTTAGTAGGTTAATCTGTTGTGATTTCATATTGTTTTATTGTTATATACAAAACATTTATGAGGCAAACACGAATTCACTTTTCATGTCGCACGTTTCAAAATGTAGTACATCAATCTATAGCGATTTATTATTGTTTTACAGATGTATTCACTCAACGTAATTCAATATACAAAATAACCTCAGGCATACACTAATTCACTTCTGATATCGTACGTTTCAAAATTTAGTATGCCAATCTTTTGCGTTTCCCTATTATTTTACGGATATTTTTGACTCATATATCATTGAGACTATACATTATTAATACGATAATATTTATTTATTAATGTTGTTGAAATTTTCTTAAAAATCAATATAAAAAG
>BPLR01018647.1:0-70674 GCA_021605095.1 Caerostris extrusa
AAGAGGAATCTGTTGAACCTGCTGTCTGATGGCCACTTTCAAATCAGCATTTGATAAAGGTCAAAAGATATCTGTTTCAACAGATTGGTATGGTACGCGCTTCACTGCTATTCACCTTATGCAAAATGCCATCGTGTGTAAAAGAGGTGACGTGGAAAATTTGATACAAAAGTAAAATAATTTATATATCGGTTGCTTGTCTGTAATTATTGGTTACTTTCACTTCTCATGTTAGTCTACCTACCACTGGCACCGTATAGTTCCGTGCTACAGGTACCGTTCCAAAAAGCAATTTCTAGTTTTTCACTATTGAGATCACATTGCAATAAAAGAAGTAGGTGCCTTCATTTGAAATTGTAAGTCATTGTAACCGTAACTATTAGGGCTTAACTGTTGGGTTTCATATGAGTTTTGAACACATACCTCAAAACACATTAAATTAAAATTTAATTTAATTTATGTGATTGGTATGATAGCTAACAACTCATATATCTGAGACAGTATTTTTATAATCACCTTGTATATTACACCATTTATCTTATTTATGTTATATACGTACATTATGTAACCATCATCTACTTTTACATAAAAGTTTCATCTACGTTAAAAACGTTAACAAATATTTTATATCTAAAATTTACATTTACCCTAAAATTGTGTTAAAAAATAATGGTCAACCTAAATGTCTTTGCTTAGATTAAAAGAAGTTAAATAAAGATACGAAGAAAGTTTTATTTTCAGACAACAATACTGTTAGTTCAGACAACAGCGCTGATAGATAATTGTAACAAACAAAGAAAGCATCATTTTATGATGTCACCTGAAACTTTCATATTCATTGTTTCCCATAAGTGCTGCATCAACACGTGAGTATTAAAAGCAAATGATGTAAAATAAAAGTTGTGTGTAGGGCAACACACTAAATTAGTTTTGTATTGAAAATGCTAGATTGCTCAACGCTTATATCCATATTGCAACGTAAATGGCATTTAGAGTTCCATTCCGTAGTGCAATAGCACATGAAACTAATGTTTATTTACAGAAATGGTATTTCATTAAAAAGTGGAACCTTACGAGCAGTAAAATTAGGTTAATAATAGGTTAATAATCCAGATTTATTGACAACAATCATTTGCTCAACATTTTGAGTTGTGAATGTCTGCCCGTCATTACTTTGATATCAGTCTTACGGACGTTCATTTTAAATTGCGGTAGCACAAAAATATATGCTGACCCATTAAATTGGTACTCCATCATATAATCAATGCATGATTCTACGAATAAAAATTACTGTAATTTTATCTTTATTTATTCATTACATATATATAAAGTAACAGTCCATTACAGCTAAATTATTTAACATTCTCAATTACAACTGAAAAATCTCCTGTGGTTATATGTCGCGATATATTTTGTGGTATATATATATTACTAGATTTACAACTACGACTTTAAGACACAGTGCTTAAAAAACGTAACAGAAGTTTGCCTAATTAATAATTTACATTGAGTTTTGGAAAAGATCTCATTAAAAACTTTTGAATTAGAACATCTTGTAAGAAATAATAATGTTGTTTGAAGAATTCTATTAGTTTCCCCAAAAGATAATAAAGAAAGTTAACTTTCTATAAAAGATCTTTGTGGTAAGAATAAAAAAAAAAGGGTAATACTTTTATTCAAATATTTTTCCTATTTTAAAATAATTTTCAAAGTTTAAATTCAAAGTAATGATATACTGCAACTAAAATTTATTGAAAGACATACATTACATAAGTTAAGAAATATTGTATTATTTAGGGTACATAATAATTCAAGAAATACTATATTTGAAATACGACAAATAATTTTCTCGGAAAACCCAGATTAACATACTTACCATATATATTACCGTAAGGAGGAGAATTAAGTTTGAGCACATGAAATGAACAGCTATTCATTTAAATAACCGTGGTTATAATATTTTCCCCAACGAATTTTGTGATTGTATAATTAACTTATTTATTAAACAAGATTTTTAAAAAATATAAAAACCAAAATAAAATAACTAGGTATGTAACTACATCTGCCTTGTGATCCGTAGTAAGTTTCCATCTAATATTAATAATAATAATTGTATGTCTCTACTTTGAAAAAATTTTTTGTATAATTAGACCGTATGATCGATAATGTAAAACATTTATTTACATTTTCTTTTCAAAAATTATGCAATACATGAATAATTTTAATGTATTAATTAATATTGTGGCCCTGTTACAATATGCGCAACTAGCATCTAAGAAGATTCAGGTTTAAACCTGCAAGCAACATCCATTACAGTCGTTGTTTACAAAAGCAGAAAACTGAGGTTATGACAAAATGTAAAGTGTATTGAGGGGGGGAAAATTTCTCGGGAGGAAATTTCCCTCCCTCATTACATATTGCCTGAGGGAAATTTCCCGGCATACCTCAAGTACACACAAATGTACAATTACCACTAAAATAAAAGCAATTTCCCCCTTGGGTTGTGTATTTCAACGGCATTCAACCAAAAATATATATATTAATTATTTTCAACGCATTGTAAAAATTAAGTTCTTAAGCGTATGAAGAAATATATTGTTTCTCATATGAAAAAATAACATTGAATAACAACTTGATATTTATTGAATGGTATGTAATGTTAGGGAAAACAGGCGTAAAGACTCTATTGAATTTTTATAGAATAACTTTTGAATTACAAAGTATTCCTTAATTTTTTATAAGAATTTTGGAATTTATTCAATTCATTCATCATTTCAGTCATTTGTTAACATTCATGCATATTTAATTTATGTTGAGTATTGTAACTTTTACATTGTAAATTCATTTATTTGTTGAATATATAAATTTATCTCTTTGATACATTTAAAAATATTTTAAAGAGGCCAAATTAATCTAACCCTTCAATTCGTAGAAAACTTATATCATCATTTCTTTCAAATTTAAAACTAATGAATTTATTTAAAATTTATCATATATTAAGTTTATGATTAGTATTGTAGCTACTACCTTACAAAATGAGTTATTTGTTGACTATTTAAAATTACTTCGATACATCTTATAAATCGGAAAGAGTTTAAAAACTATGTCTTCCATTCTTAGAAAATCTACGGAGTCATTTCTAGTGAAAGAGCATTACAGATCATAAAAATATTGAAATTCATTACATATTTAATTTTTATGAATAGTATTGTAACTTTTGGCATTAAAAAAAGAAAGCTAATTGCTGAATAATATATTTAAATTTATCTCTTTGATACATCTTAAAAATTGCAAAGGGCCAAATGAAACTAAACCTCCCAATCTTAGAAAACCTGTATCGTCTTTCATTGCGAATTAGCGCTTCCTTATTCAACCAGACCAACGCAAATAAAAAATAAACCCAATTCAAGAGCACAATAGCATTACTCAATAGCTGAATTATAAAGTTATTTGATCTCCAAACCCACCGAAACTCGTTGAAAGTAACAATTCCAACAGGGTTAGCAGAGATCCGAAAACTTTGGAGACAAAAAGAACTCGGACACGAAAGGGAAAAAGAAAGGAAGTTGAAGCTCTTCAACTCGAATTTTATTTTTGTCTCGCACCCCTTGTTCCTTTCGAACAATGCCTTTGAGTCGCGAGTCGCTTTTGTGTTGAGGTTGTCACAAAGGAGGAGGAGGACTTAAGCTGTGAAGTTGGTTAGGTTTTTAAAATGTGTCCTTACATGATGGAGTTCTTTCCATTCACTGGTTTTCTAAGAAGACAGCAGAGGTTTAATTCTGTGTGTCTCGTCTTTGACGAATCGTTATACCCTTAATTTAAATGGGTGAATAGATGTTATTGAATTGCCGGCGTATTGATAATTAATATATTTGTTTTCCAGACTTAATTGGGGAATACATCGGCTCTTTGTTTAGTCATATTTGGAATCATGTTTTACCATTTATGTGATATACAATTTCCAGACGCTCGACTGTTTCTTCTGCAATTGAAATGACAAATGTGACTCACGTAGTGGGTAAGGATGCAGTTAGCGTACTGGAGTGTTTGGAGCTATTGTCTGTAACTGTTGCAATTGGTGGTTTCTGACATGGACTTGACTACTATTATTAACCAATATTACTGAAATTTCTAATATTTGTAGAATATCGATTAGTCCCATGTACGCCAAGATCGTCTTTCCAAAGGACGATGAGCGACGAAATCAAATTTGGGCAAGACTATGAAAGGTAATGGCCCCAAATTTATGCATTGTGGGGAAGAAAACTCAGAAAACTTTCAAAAACACCATAATTATTGATGCTAAAAGTCTTTCATAAAAGTCTTTTTTTTATAATAGCTATCTTTTTTATCTGTCTCCATTTATAAGTCTCCTTTTATCTGAAAGCAGTGATTGCAACCTAAAGTACCACCAAATTAGACCCTGATGCCTTTTGCAAGTCAGTAGTTTTGAAAGGCCTTCCACATTGTCAAGACTGTTTTGTGGGAGTTTTGTGAATTTTCTCCCATATAACACACGAATATATTGTAAGTTACCTCGAAACGACGGAAAGCAATAGCTGCCCATCAATGGGTTCTTCGTGGCATACATCAATGGATCATGGGCGCTTCCATGTTCATAAAAAAAAAAGGTTCAAATATTTAATTTCAGATTCAGCGTTGAATGAGGAAGAATTATAACAACCTCCTATCCTTTTCAACAAGCAGAATATAACATTTCAGCTTACAGAATTATCATTCTCACATTTAGCATTTAGCTATCAGTTCGTCAGGCTCGTTAAAGTTTTTTTCTGATTTTCTCCCAAGGCCAGCTACCCCTAAGTGTCCTTCCTAAGAGTCCACACATAAATAAGGGGAAATATGAAGCCCATTGAGGTCAAACAACAATATTGGTATCAGAAAGGTAATATAATTTGATTGATAACATAAACAAATCTTCAAATGGAAAGAATAAAACCACTACATTTTCTTTGCAATTAAGAAAAAAATAAATGTATGCGTTGTGTCCAATAAAAAAAATGTCAGTAATAATAAAAGTTCTTTTAAAGAAGAATTTAGCAGAATAGAGTGAGAGAAACGATAAGTGAAAACAAAACATACTATTTCAGAAGTGCGATGTAGTTTTAAATTACGTTCAACGTCTTGCTCGCTTTAGAATACCAATTTGTGAGTCCGTCGTCGCTTTTCGCATCTGAAGCAGAGATATTTGATTGAAGACTATAATTGTCTTTTCAGAAATGATATCATGCCTAAAATGGGGGACAGAGAAAATAATTCAATTTCAGAAGATGAAAAATTTCATTCCCCCTCCCCACCATCTCCCCGTTGAAAGTGCTGCCATATCAGCCAAAAATGAATTTTTTGTGCTTCTACTTGAAGGAAAAAAGAATATATATCTATAGCACCTGCGACGACGTTATTTAATTTTGATTTCGTTGCCTTATCTTGTTTTGTTTTGCAATGTTCTTCTTGTAGGAATTGGTTTTCTTTATTCTTTGCTTTCACGTTTAAAAAAACAATGTGTGTGTAACAATTTGCTCGCTTCGTAGATAGATAAATCAAACAAAACAAAGAGAGAGATTTAAATTGCCATTTGATTTCTTCAGTTTTGGTAAATGAAGAAATATCAGTAAGCTCAAGAGAGATTTTGAGGTTTAACTTGTGATTTCATTCTCACAAATCATGTAGGAAATGAGGATCATTACTTTTTGCAGCAGTGTTTCAAATATGTTTAAACTCTGAAAATCCAAATTAAGTACTTACGTATTTAACTTGGATTTCAAAAAGAAAAACTATGAGGAAAAGGAAAGAATTTACAATGATCTTTATGTTGAACAGAGACAGAATGATGGAAAAACTGTTATAACAGAAGAAATATTTTTAAATCTAGCTTATAAATTTATATACTGTTGTGTGATATATATATATACCTTGACATATGTCTTTAATTAGTTCAGATTCTTGGATTTACATCAAACGAATTTTTCCATAAAAATTTCCCATAATATTTTCCATAAGTATACTAATAAAATTTTTTTCATAATGTCAATAGTGCTATAAGGAACATTATTAATAAGTTTTCATACAAGGAATCTCATTGTTATTGGCTTACAATGATGGAATTACAATTATAATCACCCTGTACTTTTATAGATATATATATATATATCAACAAAATTTGTCTTCTGTGTGAAAAAAAAAAAATATTTTCAGGTGTTCTCGAATGTTTTAATACAAGCCCATGAAAAAAAAAAAATAACTACTTTTCATATGATTAAATCTAAATTCATTTTCTCGGGAGAATTCGTTCTTGGAAAAAAAAATCCAAAATGCAACTCCTTAAAACAAGCATTATATTTCAAGCAAGAGAGAATCATATGCTTTTATTAAATGCAACAACGTGAGTCTAAAAGGTTAAAGATGAATATGGATTCTACTATTAGTCGTATTGTGGAAAATGTAAAACATGGTGGTGGAGTAGGCTGTGAAATTGAATTTTGAAACTTCTACAGAAACTGTCACTCCCCGCTTTGGAACATAATTCTTAGTGTTTATCATTCTTAGTGTTTTATCATTATTTGTATGTGACAACTCCTTCCCGAGTTTAAAATGTTGCGGTTGCAGAATGTAAAATTTGTAAGTTCTGTTATCTCTGATAGCGGTCTTGTCTTTTTCGAGTTTTTATCCTAACTTTCTCCCGGTTGCTCGGCAGTATTTACTGATTTGAAATGAATCAATGCTAATGTAAATGAAATTTTAAAATGATTATGGGTAATGTTTTAGGATTTATAGTTAAAATTAACAGAGTGCTTAGTTTCATTTTACTGATTGTTTCCTACAGATTAATATTTGTGATGTAATCTCGGTAGGGATTGCTAGGTCTTATAGATTATGTAATAGTTATGACTACGGAATAGAAGTAAATCTTGTAAATTTCAGTGTATTTTGATGGCATTTAATTCATGTTATGTTTTGAAATAAAAATGGATGAATAGTTATATAAGCTGTCATACCAGCATTCTTATAAAAGTAAAAAATAATAATTATATTAATTATTAAATATTTATTGTTTAAATTTATTATGAAAATGAATGTGCGTTTGGGCCATGAAATAATAATCAATTCCATTTAGGGATTCTTTTGTGTTTTATCATTATGGTTCACGTATTCAGAAGTTTAAAAGGTTATGGTTAGAAAAAGCAATGTTTGCATTTTCTTTTTCCATTTCCTACTATTAGTTCACACTCTCCCTATATATATCTTGTTCAAATTTTCAGTCATTAATAAAACACTTTTTTATTCAACCACTTAAGTTCAAATACATTTTTTTTGAAACTTGTAGTGGAGGACACTTTTGATGTTAATACAGTTTTCTTCAAATATAAATTCATTAATTAACTTTAGTTTTTTTAGTTTTGAGTTGTATGTATCTAACAATAGATGGCGCCAGATGTAAGAGGAAAATTTCAAATTTATTTTATAAAGGACTTTTTCTGCAATATAGTAAAAAAAAAGTAGGAATTGACATTAATTTTATATTACTTGTTTTTACAGCGGTTTGCGTCGTTTTCGTGTTTATTTACTTTATCTTGGTTGACATTTGGCTATATTAACTTACGAAAATGTATCGACCTAATGAAATTACGAAATTTAACTCACTCTAATTCAAAATTCATAAATATGTCAGTCGTAATGAATAATTTAAAATATATTTTTTGAAAAATTTTAAGATATAGAAATTAATAAATAAATCAAAATTTTAATGCCTTGTCACGCAATTTTTGAAATTAATTTAATAATGGGAAACGAATAAAAATGTTTTCTTCAAACTGAAAAAAAAGTATTTATTCTAAAAGAATAATAAATACAAAATAAAATAATTTCGAAAATTAAATTAAAGAACTATTTAAAATAAATTGAAATTAATTAAATGTAAATATCGTTTACTGCTGCAAGCATTTACCCTTTTCTTTTATAGAATACTGTCATAGGAATTTAAAAATTTTAATTAATAATTTCTTTGTTTACAGATAGTAATACCGTTGCTATTATCAAGGAAATCAAAACCAATTATAAGTAAATGAAATAGTGCAACAAATAATTTTCTAAAGCAATGAAGCGGAAAGCAAAAATTTTTAAATATATGTCTTAAACACGCCATAAAAATTGTAACATATGATTAAAATTATTTTGAAGCGCTAGATAAATAGGTAAATTATATTTCAAATGCCTCTTACTCTAACAATCATACAAAATTTAAGAAATAATCCACTTCAAAAAGATAAATTAGCGAAAGGAAAACGTTTATCTTCCTCAAAAGTTAATTACATGATTATATTTTCAGAAAATTAAATAGTCTACTTAGTTACAATATGATGTTTAAGAGCTATTAAAAATAAAGACTACTACAGCCCACTCTAGTTGGCAATAGTAGAGGGAAATTTCGTGTAATTCCCGTGTTTCGAAACTTAAAATGAAAAATGAAAAATGATATTTTTGTTGAAAATAACATTTTCCTTCGTTCCATGACGAGTTCAGAAAAAATAATTCATTTTTTGCATTTATAAAATGACTTACGGAGCGAGTATTAATTTTTAAATAACCTCATTAACTGACAAATCTGTTTGATAAATTGTAATCCCATTGATTTGAAATAATTTACACAAATGAAACATTGTTAAAAAATATGTTTCTATGTTTTTTTAGAAAGAAAATAAATTAATTACTTTCGTTCGAAGCCTTATTCGCAGGAAATGTAATTCAACTAACTTATAAATGAAGCAAGATGTAATTAGAAATATTTAGGAGTTTTTAATTCTCTAGGCATTTGTTGCTAATTTAAACGCATTGAGATAGAGATGTAATTCCTAGAAATTACATTACTGATATGTTATTATTTTATTAATATCTACTTTAAAGTAATTATAATATAATATAATATATGTAATATGTTTTCTGTTTAATTACTAACATGGGATTATATTATAAATATCTACTTTAAATTAAGAAATAGCATATGAGTTAATAATTAATACAGTGTATTGTTCGTTGCATTTGCAGCTGTCTTAAATACTCTCCATCTTACCCTGTAGGAATAGTAATGAATTAATTAATAAAAAAATAAAAATAATAATAATAGCCTGGGAAGATATACAGGTTAACCATAAAATTACTTAATAAATACTCAATTATTTTTAAAATTTTATTTCAACTAGAGGCTTTGTGTTGGAAAAAAAATCAATTTTAGCCTGAGGAATATTATTATTTTTTCAAATATACAGAGTTCTCAGCATTTGTTATAAAACAAAATGACTTTTTCAGCCCGCTAAAATGCAGGATATGAAATTCAGTTTGCTCATTTTACAGAGGCAGAGATGGAAATCTATACGCAGATGGCGTAAAGCATCACACGAGATTTAACATGCGAGTACACAGGCGCATTGCAAAGCAAAATAAATTCAGTTTAATTGTGTACTTTTTCTTGTCCCTGCCTTCGTAAGCCATTGCTTTTATTACGTTCACCCCAAATATATTGAGAGAGATTCAATGCCGTTTATAGAAGGATTGAGATTTGTTCGCATAGAAGCAATATTCACGGAAATTTGATTTATTTTCGCCATAGGTATATTTTGGACGCCATTTTTGACTGATTCTTCTTGGAGACGAGAGAGGAGTAAGGTAAGAATGCAGAACATATGAAGAAAGGAGTTTTTAAGCATGAGGACAAAAAAGTATGAAAAGGTTTAAGAAGCTTTTCATCTGCTGTCGTGAAACAAATAAATCAGGACGTTCTTTGAAGTTTGTGTTAACCTAGAAGCAGGCGGGCATTTTTACTTTATTTTTCTAAAAGATATTTGTCTCAGGCATTCATATCAAATTTTGTGTTCATTCTGTAATTGTTGTTATTCTGAATCATTTTATAATAACATTTTAAAAGAATTGTAAATATAATGAAATAGAAGCTTATAAAATATTTTGTAAACTTTTTGTTATAAAAACAATTTTAAGATAAAATGAAAATTACAAAAATTACTTAATTTAGCATAAATATGAACATGCCCTTCAAGTTATATCTAGATTGATAATAATCTTTCCTCAAAGTGATTCAGTAATGAAAGCAAAAGGATGAAAAATGTCCGTAATTTTTTTTCTTCACTTTCCTTATTGTCTGCAATAGGTTTCTCTGCAGTTGAAAAAGGAATGACATGGACAACATTTTAAGGATAATACAAGTAATTGCTCAAATTAAAATAAATATAAGGCAGTTACGCTAAATACATTTATTATATTGATATAAAAACGGAATGAAATAAATATTAGATAAAAATGAAAAGATTCATTCAAAAGACATTCATTGATTCAAGACATTCAAAAAGAGATGTGTATAAACAATATATTGGATAATAATTCCTACACCTGGTTCATTCTTGTACAATTATTGTTACAGATCTTCTATAATAAATTATTTCGAGATTGTTTTATAACTAAATAATTTGATTATAAATAACTCCATTTATAAGTATCAAATAATCATAAAATATTTGTTACAGAAAATTTTTTTATCATATATACGCATTTAGAATACAAATTCATTCTTGAATAAGGGATAAATTCACTTTTTGCGAAACAAACAGTTTGTATGCAGTACCTGAGATTTGTTATTAATCATTCGATACCATTAGATTAATCTTTAAAATTCAAGATATGAATATTCCTTGAGTTACATTACTCAAACCAAACATGCATCTTTCACAAGTGCAATCCAATGCTAGAATAGTGAAATATTAATGAATCATTTAGTTTCCAGACGAGCGAAATTAATTAGAGAAATTTCTTCGCTAGAGCATGCTTACTAATTAAAACTCCTCATGTCGTTTAATAATGATACCGTAGATTTTGCCATTCACCTTGAGGCATTCTTCTACGACATTTAGCAGATTTAGCATTGATTTTGGCCGTACTTAGAAGCATTTAATATTTGTAATAAAAGTTATATTTTGATTGTCTTTAATGTTTATTAAAACATACAGTTCAAGCTGAATTCTGATTTAAAAAGGCTAAGTAGTTGATGACGATAAAAGCAATATATGCTCTTTGTACGTAGCTTATTGAACATTCGGTGTCTGGAGAAGGGGAATGTATAGTAGACGATAGGCAAGAACAGAAATGTCAATTAATGAAAGTTGGGTTATTGAGGTTGACTTAAATAGTGACCTATGGTGGAGAAATCTTTGCAGAGGTCACAGGGGAGCAACGATCTGGAAAAGCATATGCTACTTAAGAGAAATCGACATGCTTTATATCAGCAATGATAAGACAGTATTGATAACTGACGCTGTGCTACGGTGGATTAATGGGTCCAAGATACCATTTTGCAATGGTGCTATATTTGCTTGGCGCAACATTTTGTACAACGTCACGGACTATTCAGGCAACATCATGTTCACACATGACAATAAAACCTTATAAAAAGTATATTTAGTTATTAAAGCTGCTTAAAAACAAAAATTTATCCTATGAAGTAACTATGTGTATTTTAACTAATATATGTAATTTATAACAACAAAAAAAAAAATGTTCTATTTTAAACAATTTTGAAAAAATAAATAGAATGAATGTCTAATTCATTAAAAAATCATTAAAATATCGAATAATTCTCTTTGCTTTTCTGAACAGCAAGTTATACAATGGCCTTGAAAAGATTTCTTCTCAGAAATTTTCTGTTTAAGGGTTACTGAAATCCAATACCATTAACCTAAGAATTCAATTTCTTCAGAAAAGATTTAAAAGCGCTTAATTAGAGATTTTTCTGAAAAAAATACTGCATCGATTTCGTGGAAGCAATGAACTGATGGTAGGCGGTTACAGTTAATAGCAGAACAAAAAGCTGGCGTGTTCGGAGAAAAATCAACGCATTCTCACCTAATGAATAATGTCAGAACAGAGCGGCCAACAAAAGGGCCCCTTTTAATTACAACAGGGTGGCTCTGAATGCATCGACATCTTTGGTAAAGTTTAAAAGTAAAGGCTGCTAATTATGACGCCTTTTCGTCATCATCATTTATACTCATGTCCGCAAGTTCGGGTATATCCGAAGGAAAATGATTTGAAGGGAGCAGTTCGGAGCCTTTCGTGAACTAATAGTGTTTTAAAATCCCCAACTGCCACGACTGCCCATGCATCCTCAGAAATAGACAGGAGGTATAAAACTAACTGAAATCCATTGATCAATTTGGGTTGAGGCAAGGATTGGTTTGAAGGATTTAAATTAAGCGATTGGGGCAGCTTAGTAAAATTAAGATGAAAAATGAAGATTAGTTGAACTTGGATAGCATATCGAGCTATAAATTTCCTGAAGTTAATGCCAGGATCATTACGGTGCAACTTTATCATGCAAGGTCACTGTTCAGTGAAGGAAACGTTTTGGAAGGATAATGATGCCTTTTCTTAAGTTGCAGCATTCAGTTGAATAAGATATGCCGGAATATTAACTGTTTGGAATAAAACTACAGTCCTTCATACACTCATGTTCATAAATTAAGGATAATGAAGTTCAGGCAAAGAAAGAGACAGAAGCACAACAAATTTGACTTATTTGTAAGTTCTATTTATTAAACAAAAGGTAAAGAGCAAAAAGATGCTATATGTTTAACATAATTAATAAAAATTGCGATTTTTACTCCCTGGAGCAAATTTCAAAAAAGAATCTATTTACAAAAAACAGTATAACATGGTAAGTATGAAGTATGTCTCCCGAACGATGCAATACAGGCCTTAAAACGCCTAGGCATGCTGAGTATCAAATTATCAATCTCATCTTGGGAAATATTACACACCACTCATCAAGCAATGTCCTCCGAAGTTCCGGTTGACAGGTGGTAGGAGGTTGACAGGCTGCAATTCGTCGGCCAAGCATATCCTACACATGCTCTATTGGATTCAAGACCGGTGAGTATGCTAGCCAATCCATACGGGGATATCCTCCAATTGAAGGCATTCGTCTACAATGTTTGCACGGTGAGGACGGGCGTTGTCATCCATAAACAGAAATTCAACACCAATGCGCCCCGAAACACACGTACATGTTGTTCCAGAATGACATCCCGATAGATGTGGCTTGTCATCGTTACACTCTGAACATGCAGGTCAGTTCTGGAACCAAGAATAATTCCTCCCCAAACGAACCATCCTGCACCACCGTAACGATGTCGTTCAATGGTGTTCTCTTGGTGGTAACGGGTACCTGGCGCTCTCCATATGAAAGTCTGGCGAGAATCAGACTGCAACCAAACCTGGACTCGTCGGAAAACATCACACAAGACCACTATTGCGGTGTCCGCAATGCATGCTCTCTACTCCAGGTTAATCGCAGGCGACAGTGAGTTGCAGTAATTCCAACACATCTGACAGGCCTACGAGCATATAGACCAATGTGTCCTAAGCGTCTGTACACGGTCTGCCGTTTTGAAACTGTCGTACCGGTAGCTGAACAGAGCTGACGAGACAGGTCTGATGCGGTGCTCAGTCTGTTTCTTTCGGCAGTAACTGCTAAATACCGGTCCTCATTCGGCATTGTAACTCGGGGGCAACCTGTGCTGTAACATCTACTCACATTACCATCATCTTGGAATCGTTGGCAAAGCCTGGAGAAGACACTCTGGGCTATTCCAAGTTCCTCGGATACTTCCAGCTGGGTACGTCCACATTCCAGTCATCCGATAATTCTACCACGTAAAAATCATCCAAATGCTTCCTTTGTGCCATAACTATGCTGTTATTGCACTGAAAGGCTTTTAAAGCGCTTGTGAACAATTTTACTTCTTTGCCACCATTCCTTAAATACCCCTCTCTTACACTCTCGTCATTGTGACGTACTATACGCGCCATCTGGTGGTTTCCTGTAATTTGCATATTTTCTTCAAGATGTGTGTGATAATTCTACAGGTGAAATTTTTATTTTAGAGTTCAATTTCTGTGTGATTCTGAATTATCCTTAATGAATATATGGACATGAGTGTACTATAAAAGTCCAAATTGCATTGTTAGATCTTCAAGTACAGACAAACATTGAAAAAAATAATATTTCACACTATTTTTGACACAAGAGATAGAAGATTTAAATACAAAATACTCCTTTTACTGACGAATCTGCCAAAGCAGGATAAAAAAATCTTGAACTTATTTATATGTGATTTGAATTACTAGTAGTACAGTGGGGAGAAAAAAGATTTCTTAAATGGCAATCATGTTTTGATTTCCTTTGGGAAGCAAATTTCAGACATTTCGTTTTTTCTTTCTTTTTTTTTTCATTTCAGTCTCCGCTCATATGTTGCCGCCGTTAAATCAACTTCATTGAAAGTTCTTTCAGACTCACAAAAGATCTCAGAAAAGTTCCAACATTTTACTTTTTCATGGTGAAGGAAAAGAAATTACGAAATGTCTCCTTTAATGCCGTATTCTATCTATAGCTAAAGTAATTCTCCTGTAAATTTACTTTTACTTATTTGGAAAAAATATAACGCTTTGCAACTAATTTACAAAAGTATATTTATTTACTTTACTATAATATGATAAATAAGAGTAAAAATAATTTTTTGTAATATTTTTTTTTAATGAAATTTTTTAACAAAACACATCATTTTTGAGCACTCTACATTGAGTGCTGAGTCTAATAATAATATATATAATATAATAACATAGTATTTTTGTGTTTTCATAATTCAAAAATTTTTGAGATTGATCAATCCAAAATTAACAGACATCTTTTCAATTCTAATAGTTTCTAAATGATTTATTAATGAAAATATGATATTTCAAAGACAATTAGAACTTTCTATATTTAATAATACTAGAAAAAAAAGAAAATTGTAGAAAATATTTATTTCAGTAAAGTGTTTATTTATTTTAATGTTCTATACTTAATACTTCGAAACTAAATATAACTTTATATTGTCGTTTTATGAAAATTTAATACATTTTTAAATATTTGAATCAATTATAGACATTTACATTATCTTATACATTATTAAGTAAAGCGAGATAGGAACAATTAAATATAATTATAAATCTGAAATTTGACAAAAAATAGGATTAGTGGTATCATTTTTAAATTCTGAACTGCATTTTTTTTTTTTTATTAAACACTGATTTGCATTTCTTATGAAAATGTAAGCAATTTATGAAATATACAAACTTTTAAAAATTAAATATATAGAAACTTACATATTTTTAGATGTAAAAAAAATAGCATTATCATAAATAACATGTAAAAAATAACAATGTTGTACATTTTTAAAATGTACAACACATGTAATTTGTATAATTTTATGGATAGTTTTATCATAAAAATTTGTTTCCTGTATGAAAATAAAAAATGTTTTCAGTTGTTCTCGAATGTTTTAATGTAAACTCAAGAGTAAAATAATTATTTTTTTCATACGATTCAATTTAAATTCATTTCTCAGGAGAATTCGTTCTTGGAAAAAATCGAAAATGCATCTCCTTAAAACAAACTTTATATTCAAGCAAAGAGAAATCATATGCTTTTATTAAACGCAACAACGTGGAGTCTAAAGAGTCTGAGAGGAATATGGATTCTTCCGTTTGCCGTAGTGTGGAAAATATATAACACGGTGCGGCGGAATAGGCTGAAATTGAATTTTGAAACTTTCTGCAGAAACTGTCACTCCCGCTTTGGGACATAATTCTTAGTGTTCATCATTTTGACACTCGTATGCGACAACTGCTACGCAAGTTTAAAAGGTTACAGTTGCAGAAAGCAAATCTTGTAAGTTTTGTTATCTCTGATAGCGGTCTTGTCGTTTTCGAGCTTATATTAACTTTCTCCCGGTTGTTCAGCGGTATTAAGTGACGAAATGAATCAGTGCTAATGCAAATGAAACTTTTAAAATGATTATTGCTAATGTTTTAGGATTTGTAGTTAAGGATTAATGGCGGGTTAATTTCATTTTATTAATTGATTTCTTCAAAATTGTGATGCATTCTCTGCAGAGATTGTCAGGCTTTTAAATAATGCAATAGTTTTGACTGCGGAATATTTGTAGCAAAGTTTGTCAATTTCAGTATATTTTTGATGAGAGTCAATTCATGTTATTTTTAAAATAAACATGGATGAATAATAATCTAAACAATCATTTACTGCCGTACATTTTCCCTTTAGTAAAGTAGAAAATAATAATTATATTAATTATTCAAGATTTGTTTCATAATTTAATATGCAAAAATGAAAGTGCTTTTGGGTTATGAAATAATAGTCAATTACGTTTGGTGATTGTTTGTGTTTATCTTATGACATTTGAATTCAACGAGGTAATCAGAAATTTAAATGGTTACAGTTGGAGAAAACAATATTGGCATTTTTTTTTTTTTTCTTTTACTGCTGTTGTGTCGTTTTCATGTTTATATTTACTTTATCTTGGTTGGCATTGACTGACGGAATGGAATTCGAGTTTTTAAAATATTTTGTGGTGATGTTTTACTGTTTCTAGTTAAGAGCTAATATCAGGTGGATTTTTATTAAGCTATTTGATTTCTATTGATTCAAAGCTAAGTTGTACCGCTGTAGAATTTGTCAGACATTATGGATTGTATAATAATTTAACTAGCGAAATATTCACAGTAAAAGTTATTACATTCAATGTATTTTGATGACAGTCAATTCATGTTATATTTCACAATATGGGATGAATGAACAGCATTATAACAATCATTCTATGCAATGCCAGTCTTCTTGAGCATACTATATTCAATTGTTTCAGTATCTATAATAGATAATCTATGAATATCAGAATACAACATATCAAAAAATCTTTGTTAGATAACCTATAATACTATATCCTTTATAGTTACTATAATGTAAAATTATTATAATATATAATTTCTTGTTAGTTTAAATTATTGCACAATTAATAGCAAAAAATCAGCAAAAATGTAGCAAAAGTTTGAGGAATTATTTAATGTTTATTAATACAATTATTATCTCATTAACAAATTATTTCTTCCAAACTTAAATGAATAGTGCACCTTTTCATTTCTTTAAAAATCAATGGTTAGGGATAATAGCAATTTTTTTCATTTCTTTAAAAATCAATGGTTAGGGACAATTTAGAGAGAATTGCAATTTTTTTTTTAAAAAGAGCACAATTAAAGATCAAAAATTTGGATAGTAAATTTAATTTACAATTATTTACATTTTTTTTCCTTTTGTATTATATTTTCAAACCCAGAATTTTTTTTAACAATGCAGAGGTGAAATTTTCCATTTCAAACAAAATATGCATGACACACTATAATATAGATATAATATAATTATATTTATAATATAACATATTATAGATAAATATAGCATATAAATGTAATATAATATAACACATTACGATTAAATAATATAGTAAATAGCATCAGTATGGATATAATAGCACAATATTTAATAACAGTAAGAATTAAAAAGTTTTGTTTCTTACTAGGTTAAAAGTAAACATATAAATTATATTAATTTAATGCAATTATTATATTAATTTAATATTAATTTATATATTAATATATAATAATTTATAATTAATATATATTTATAATAATATTATTTTAATATAAATATTAATTTAATGCAATTATTACAAAAAAAATTAAATTAGATAGTTTCTATTAAAACAAAAAAAAATAAAGTTAATGACAAATTATTTTTTCCCAACTTAGATAGCATTTAATCGTTAGATAGCATTTAAGCCATTGTGTTTAACAGTCCAAATATATTCTTCATTATAAATGTATTTTAAAAATATTTTTTTCGAAATTAGAAGCAAAATAATTTTATACATACATAAAATCTTACTTTTTAACACATATTTTCATGAATTTATTTCCGTGCATATTTTCTATGAATATCTCACATAATACACTTTAAACTGCTTCCAGAAAGTATCTTTTTTTTTCTTTAAATTAACATCAGGTGCATAAATCTTTCACAGATATAGTTTTTGGTCAATGTTTACTATGTAATAAATATGTATTATGTTTAAAAATTTTCCCATAATTTATGTTTTATTTGATTTGAAAATTTGGTTTTGTAACAAATTTTATTTAAATTCATGTTTAACTATCGTTTCAGTATTAAATAATGCCTTAAATTGTTTAATAAAGAACTATGAATATTCTTTCAGTTCAATTTGATAAATAATATTTTATTTATTCTATTATCTAATGATAATTTAAGAGTTTAAAATGTGGTTGAAATTTAATTCACATGAATATATTTCGAAAATTAATAAAAATATTTTAAATGTATTATTTTTTTGCCTTCTTACATTTTATATGTGTTAATATTATTTGTTGTATGTTATATATTATTTGATGATTACTTTTTTTAGTACTTATCTCAAAATTTTTTTTTTTTATTATATAAGATATTATATACTATTGTAAATTGTTGAATAGTTAATAAAATAATTATTTTTAATTTTTTTTGTCGAATAAAACTATTTTAAAATCAAAACATATAAGAAAGTAATTAATTTTTCAATGAACAAATTGTAAATCAAAATTATTAATTAAGTCAGTCTCAATGAATAATTCAAAATATGTATTTTATAAAAATTTGTAAAATGAAGAAATTAATAAATGAAGGACAATTTTATTACATTGTCACATTATTTTTTAAATTAAATTATAATTAATGGAAAAGATTGAAAATATTTTCTTGAAAATTATTAAAAAATATTCATTTTAAATGAATAATAAATACAAAATAAAAGAATTTCGACAATTAAATTCTATATCTAATTACATTTAAATTACTATTAATTAATTAAATGTAAATATCAATTACACTTGCAAGCATTAACCATTTTCTTTTAAAGAAGTTTTTCATTTGAATTTAACATTTTTAATTAGTAATTTCTTGTTTTCTGATAGTAAACCGAGAAATTGGAACCAATAATACGTAAATCAAGTAGGGATCAAATAATTTTCTAGAGCAATGAAGCGAAAAGCAAAATTTTTAAAAATATGTCATAAATAACGCCATAAAAATTGTAATAAATGATTAAAATAATTTTGAAGCGTTAGATGATTAGATAAATTAAACTTCAAATGCCTCTCACTGTAACAATCATACAAAATTTAAGAAATAATCCACTTCAAAAAAGAGATAAATTAGCGAAAGGAAAACGTTTATCTTCCTCAAAAAGTTAATTACATGATTATATTTTTCCAGAAAATTAAATAGCCTACTTAGTTATAATATTATATTTAATAGCTATTAAAAATAAAGACTACTCAGTCTACTCTAGTTGGCAGCAGTAAGGGAAATTTCGTGTACATAGATTAAGTCTTAATCCCCGTGTTTCGAAAACTTAAAAAAATGAAAATTAAAAAGGATATTTTTGTTGGGAATAATATTTTCTCTTCGTTCCATCACGACCTTAGAAAAATAATTTGTTTTACATTTATAAAAATGACTTAGGAAGCGAGTATAAATTTTAAATAACCTCATTAACTGACAAATCTGTGTTATAAATTGTAATCCCATTGTTTTGAAATAATTTACACAAATGAAACATTGTTAAAAAAAATTTTTCTTTGTTTTTGAAAGAAAATAAATTAATTACTTTCGTTCGAAGCCTTATTCGTAAGGAAATGTAATTCAATTAACTTTATGAATGAAACAAAGATGGAATTAGAAATATTGCTGTAAGAGTTTTTAGTTCTCTAGGCATTTGTTGGTAATTTAACGCATTGAGAAATAGATGTAATTCTACAAATTACATTACTGAAATATTATTACTTTATAAATATCTACTTTAAATTAAATATTATATAATCCATGTAATATGCTATATTATAATGTACTATGTTATATGCAATGTTAAAAATATAATATAATATAAATGTTTTCTTTTTAATTACTAATATGGGATTATTTTATGAATATCTATTTTAAATAAATAAAATATGAGTTAATAATTATATACAGTGTATTGTTCAGCAAATGTTAAATTAGCAGTTTTTCGTCTTGAATAACATTATATTTACTACTGTCCATCTTACAATGCACGAATAGTAATGATGAGAATTAAAAAAAAAAAATATTAAAAAAATAATAATAATCTCCTGGGCCGATATACAGGTTACCCATAAAATTATTAAAAAACTCAATTATTTTTTAAATTTTATTTTGACTGGATGTTTTGCTTAATTTAAAAACATATATATTATATATATATAATGGAGATCTTCTGCTTTCTGAGATGTTTTATAGATTCAATAGTCCTTAATTACCCATAAAATTACACTCAAGTGCCAAAACATTATGACCACCCCTACATTTTGCAATGAACTCGTCTGGATGACGTGGAAGACACGTGATCAGGTTAGTGGTATTTAACTGGTATTAAGTGGTGGTATTAATCCATGCCAAGGCGGGTTGAAGCTGTGTTGAGCGCCAAAGGTGGGCCAACTCGTTATTGACAGGTGGTCATAATGTTTTGGCTCTTGGATGTATTTAATACTCACTAAATTATTTCTTAGATTTTATTTTAACTAGCTGATTTGTTTAATTTAAAAGCATATATATTATATATATATATATCAAATGAAATCTACTGCTTTCTGAGAGCTTGTAGAATCAGAAATCATTAAAAGCAGTTGAATATGCAGATTTTCAGTTATTTTCCTTTATTAAAAATATATTACTCTGCACATTAATAATTTCAAAAATTCTGCTTACTAAGGTGTATGATTTGGCGTCTAAGTTCTTGCTGTGGTTGCACATCACCAGTGCCTAGTCATCATTAAATATTTATAGCCAAATCTTAAAATTTCCTAAAATTGATTTTATCCGTAATTCTTTTATTCTAACCTCTAGTGCGCGTTTGGTAACGTAACATATTTCACTTTTGTATCTAATGATCATTACCTTCAATCGAATATTTTTTA
The DNA here is from genome assembly GCA_021605095.1 of Caerostris extrusa. NCBI lineage: Eukaryota > Metazoa > Arthropoda > Arachnida > Araneae > Araneidae > Caerostris > Caerostris extrusa. The sequence goes on from BPLR01018647.1 coordinate 20,953, forward strand.
CTGCTTCTTTCATACTCTTTTACTTACATCTCTCATATAATTTGTCCATTTTGTTCTGCGATAGAAAAAAATTTTATTCAAAATACAATTCTTATCCATCTTAAATTTTGCTTATACGATTCTATCAACTTTAAAAACAACTCACAACATGTTCATTTGATACAACTAGTATATCATAAAATAAAAAATTAATCACTACATGTCAATTAATAGGCTCAACTAGATTTAAGGCCTACTAGTTCGAGGAATTTAATTTTATGTTCAATATTAAATCAAAACACTAATTAAACTTAACTTTTGGAAAGCTGGGACAACCAGAATCTATTTTCGTTCACTCAAATCATTATAAAAAATTATGTTCCATCTCAACAATGCAACCGCTGGTCAAAATATGCGTCGTCTGAATTTCTTTCTTTCAGAGAACATTTAAGTTTCTTGGCAGATGTCAAAACCTGTATCAAACATTAAAATAGCTCTTGTTCGATACTGTCCAACCTTCCTCTAGCAGATTTTGCATTACTCGAGGTGAATCCCAGTGAAAGGGTTTCCTGCATAGAACAAATTTTTGCCATTTTGCATCTACATCTTGATTGAAAATCTTAAAAAATAGCATGTGAGAGTTTGCACCCTTCGCTTTGAGCATATTTGAAGGACTTCCGGTTTCGGATTTCTCGTGTTTCTCTCTGGTGTACACACAAATTTTCTAGTTTCTCTATCACTGGTTAAGTATCAAATGCTCATAATTAGATGTGCTGTTCATCAAACCATTTTAGTTTCTTCAGTTTCAAGCAATTATACGCATTCTTGTGAAGGCTATGAGCTGCATTTATTCAATGCAATTTAACTACCGGCCACACATACACGAAAAAAAGGTTTCATTTTATATGATTAAAAATATATAATAACAATAATAATATACAATAAAAAATAATATTATATAATAAAAATGAATAATATAAAATAAATAAGTATAAAAAAGATGCTTGATATTACTTTAATTTAATAAGTGACTTTTTTAACAGAGGCTCACAAGTGGTTGAAGAAATAGTTCTTGTTTAAATATTTTTTAATTGATGCCTAAAAATATATTTTTATACATATACATAAAGATATTTGTATGGAGCTGTATTTGTTTACACATACAACATAAAAAGTATTTGAAATAATATAAATATTTGTTTTATATATAACAATATTTATATATAGTTTTAAAATATTTGTTATTTTAAAATATTTGTTTAAACACGATTATATTTTTATATAATACATAAAATTATTTATTCAAACACACAACATAAAAAAAATATTTGTTTATACTTTTTTTAATGTATTTTAAAATAAAAGTATTAAAAATATATACAAATATTAAGATTTTATTTATAAATCTAATACAACAATTCATTTTCATTTCAAAATTAAATTTGTTTAAGTAAATGATTTATTATTTTTGCTAACGTTTAAAATAATAATCAATTCATAAAATATTTTAAAACTAAATATCAATAACAGAAAACAAATATTGCAATATAAATATAAATACACAATTCTTCAGTGCCCTATTTTTATGAAACAACTTATTTTTTTAAATGTTGTAATAATTTAATTGAAATAATTTATTACAAAAATTAGAGTTTGTCAGCAAATACGAATACTATTTTAAGTAAAAATTATTTGATATTAAATTAACATTTCTATAAAATATAAAATGATAATATTGAATAATATATAGATTTCATTTTTAAAATATTATATTTGTTTTGTCATGTTCTTATGTTTTTAAATTTTATTCGGTACACTAATACTTTTGAGATCTTTAATGTTTGTTTAAATATTTATAGCAAGTGGATTTATTATGGTTATGTAAAATATAATGACACATTTACTACAAATAATTAATTTTAAAATGTGTTTCGTGATTGTAAACTAATTTAATTATATTACTTTAAAAATCACATTCTTCTTAATTACGAAAATATATATTTTTATTTATAAATATCTTATTAAAAATATTAAAATTTTTAAAATTTGAATGGAAAATATTGAAATTTTTTCCTGGTTAAATAAAATTTTCAAAAATTTGTTATTAATGAGATAAGAATGTTTAGTTCAAGTATGAATTCTTAATTTAAATTTATCATATGAAATAAAAAAGAAAGTACAATTTATGAATTATAATTACAATTTTTTAAAATCTAGCTTACTTTTATAATTATTAATCCCTTTTAATATTTTAATTGATAATGAGATTTGTAATGTCTGTATTTTCTTTGTAAAGAAATTAGTTTTAATAAATTCAGTTTAAATGAAGTTAATTGGAAATATTATACGTTACAAATATTATATTTAAAATATAAATATTGTGTATTATATTTATTTCCATTATGATTTATTCAAATTTAATCTTTTTAAATAGATATTTATTACTAAAGAGATTTCTATTGGATTTAATTTCTTCAAATCGCACGTGAAATACTAAAAGAATTAGTTTAAATGTGTTGCCAAATATTAATTTTAATTACCTGAAATATCTTTATGTTTGGTTTGAAATTAATGTTTTAAAATAATAATATGAACATCATTTTTTTCCTGTAATTATTTCTTTTCCTGTAATTATTTCTAAGAAAAAAAGTATCTTGATAATTAAATCTGGAGATCTACGTGGCTTTGTGAATGTAGCATTATTTTTGGCTCTGAAACTCGATAAAATTCCGTCCACTTCAACTATTTATAATGAGGCTCGTTTGAACCCTATCATCTAATTACTTTCTCCCTGAGCTACATTCTTGGCTAATTATCTCGGCAACTTATTAAGATTTGCTTCCGGGAAACTTGAGAGTGACCTCTGGAAATTGCGAAGAGTAAATAACACGTGAGAGACTTCTTGTTGCCTTAATTAATTAATATTTATGGAATGCAAATAGTTTTGTTTTACCTACATTTTTTCCATTTTAAATTAAAACTATGATGATTCTGTTTCAATTGTGTTCAAAAATATATACATTGAGTTGTTTGGATTTATTTTTAAAATTAATAATATATTTACTAAGGATCTTTAATAATACTATTTTTAAAATAAAGCTTAACAACAAAATATATATTTTTTAAGTACAGCAAATAAGTACAATAAATATGTAAATTTAGCAATAAGTACATTTTGTTATCATGTGTTTCTGATTTAATTTTAAAACAAATGCAATTGATAAGATTATTTAATTTGAATTGTAAAACAGTATATTTGCTTATTTGATTATCAACCTGCCAATATCCTTTTTAATATTATTAATTTTAAAAATAAAACTAAACTAAGGAATATTTATATTTAAAGTGCAACAAATAAGTACAAATAAATAAGTAAATAAAAGTAAGCAATAAAAATTTTTTACATTTTTATTTAAAGCAAATACAATTGCTGATATGATTAAATTTGTATTTCAAAAAACAGTATATTTCAATATCAATCTATAAAATTCCATTTCTAAATTTATGTCTTGCTTTAATGGTCATTTTTTATAAAAATAAATTTTTAATATTTTTGACATATCATAAATATAATTTACATTTCTTTATTACTTAAATACTTGCATTTAAAGTGAAGCATTTATTAACAAATTAATTCACAATTCCAATATTTATATACCAATCTATTTTTAAACATAGTGTCCATACATTTTAATGAATACTTGTATAATTATTTTATTAGAAAAAGTATTATATATTAGAACATATCAAGTTACTTTGTACAAATAATCTGCTAACATAAATAATTGCATCAACCATTTTTTTTCCCTAGAAAAATACAATTTAAAATTGGGTATATTTTTTGCTATGCTTCTTCTAAGCAAGAATTTTCTTTCAATTACTACTAATCATTATTACAATTCAATAAATTTTATTTATAATTATAACGAAATTAGAATAAAAATAATAGTGTTACAATAGTGAAATATTTTACTAGAAATTAACAAGATTGATAATTTTTATTAAATCTTTCATCGTTTTAGGGAATTTTAAATTATAACATATTCAGAGCAATCTGTGGAATAATATATTCAGGATGGTTTTGTAATATCTCGAAAAAATGTAAATGCAGATAAAGATCACCGAAAATTAGTGGATTTTTGTAATGGAAAATGTGCACGAAAATGGCACCAAGAAATGTTAGCATATAAGAAAGATAACTAAAGAAACATCAAAAAGTAATCGTGCCAAGAAATCCTGTAGAAAGAATCTTGATGCACATGTAGTCTTTCAACTGACTAGGTAAATGTAGGGTTCTACAAATTATTGTCAATCCTGTAGAAATGATTTCCTCTGAGACATCAATGGATAATCTTTCTTGATAGATATATGGTGTATAGCCGTGTGAATTATCATGCTTCTAAAGATGAGAATCGTGGGTGAACCATGAAAAAATAACATTTTCAAAAATAAGTTATATGTAGAAAAGGCAGAATTTGCTTCAGTCTGTTGTAGATACCAGTAAACAAAGTTAACAAGCTGAAGATAATCTTCCGTTTTCAATGCTTGCATTCTTTGCAAATGATTCGGATATTTTTGTCATTACTTAAAATTCTCCAAATGATTTTACGGTTCACACCAAACGGATGTGCAATAATTCACGTGCTTCTGGCAGGGTTAACCACAAATGTGTCTAATATAACTTTCCCTCTGTAGACATTCTGTTATATATTCCTACTCTTGAAAACACAAAAACGATCCACTCATGCACAAATACCAGGGAATTCGCTCGAATACTTGACAGTTGGTCAGATGTTCCTTCGCTATTTTGTTTGAGAGGCTACCTCATATAAATTCGCAAACCCCATCATAAAATGAATATCAGCAAACTGCAAATTCGCGTAGCGATGAATGCTGCCTTAAATCATGCGATGGATTGCTTAGCACTACGATCAAAATATCACCTTTTCAAGCCTCCATAAATTTTTCAATGCATTTCTATACATATATATTCCATAATTTATTTATTTCGAATCTCTCTACTTGCAGTCACATTTTTTGGCGTGCATTTTTGGGATAATCTCTACAGGGTTGCATAATATTTAACATAATATATGTGTAGTTGTAAGCAGCAATAATTACTGGATATAATGTAATGCATTCAAATAATTGTTTGTTTTATGTATGTGCAAAAATGTAATTACAATAAATCTTGTTTTTAATTTATCAAAGAAAAGAAATTAAAATTAATTCTTAAGTATAAAGAAAAAAAAATTTCCATAATTCACTTTTAGTTATTTTAAATTTTTTTAACTTAAGAAATAAATATTATAAATTAATACGAAATTTAATAAACAATAAAAATGAGAAGATTTTGCGATGTTTTTGATTTTCCTCTTAATCGAATAGTAAATTTCTGTATTAAAAATGCATAATAATTTGTGATAAAAAATAATAATAAAAATTATTCACTAATATTGTCAATTTGATAACAAGCTTCTCAAAACTTTCTAAATGGAACTAAATGACAAGTGTAACAACTTTAAAAATATATCAATAATATAAAAAAATGAATTAAATGCGTTTTTTATTATTCTGTCCACCCTCTTAAACAAAGTAAAATATATTTTTCCAATAAGTGTTAGATCATTCAATTCTTTCGATTAAAGGTTTACTTCCATTAATTTAATCTACCTGATTAAAAAGTTATTTTACGAAGAGGGATTTTGAATAGAATATTCAGATTTACAACCTAGGACCAATTTGAATATCTCAGCAATAATGGCTTCTATAATTCGATTAATTTTATCTGTGTAAAATAGCACCTCGCTCAGTACAAGAAATAGTTACTCTGTTTATAAAGAGGACCAATTCATTAATAATGTAACATACATAAATTCCCCATAATTAGAATACGATCGTTAAAATCCGTTATTTATCTTTTACGTATCCTCTGCTTTGAAAGTGTGCATCCTTTAAGTGCTCTATTACTTGCTGCAACTTTCTTAATTGGCACAACCTGACTATTTTAATGAATCATTTAGCTTCTGAAGGAAATAAATTCATTACGTAAGAGTTCCTTTGCAATAATCAATGACTAATTAGCAATTTTGAAACTATTTAGTAGGGACAAGAACAATTTTATCTTTATTCTTTCAAATAAACTAATTATGTTTATATAAATATGTTATGTTTATATAGTTTTAAGGTTAGTCTACTATTAAACCGATATGACTTAACGTTGGTCAATTAAAATAAGGAAGTATTATTTCGAGAAAACATATAATAGTGAATTATGTCATTGAATTAACTAGTGTGTATCTTTAAAATTTGATTGGACTTGAAGAAGTTTCATAATTCGTTCGTTACAATTCGAATTACAGAAACTGAACGAAATTTTGATTTAAGGTATTTTGAGATATGTGGTAAAGAAATATATGAAAAACATCAGTTAAACTTTAAGAGGTATGGTTACAGTGACAATATTTCTAAAATTTCAAATGGAGTGACCTACTTTTTTATATTGTAATTTAGATCTCCATAGTTAAAAATCCTAAATAGCGTTGGAACACAGTTATAATACGAATATCGTCGGTACTAGACAGACTTAGAAAAAATGAAAACAACCCATTAAGATAGAGTAGCAATAAAGTTAAAACATTTTTAATGCTATTTACAAATTTTCCACGTATTCTTCTTCACAAAAGTCACTTTGCATAAAGCGCATGATGTATAGCACTGAAGCACGCACCATGGCAACAGGAATCAGTTGAACCTAACGCCTGATGACATCTTTCAAATCAGATGCAATTTTGCGGATTAGATGCATACACTTTAGAATTTAGGCATCCCTACAGCGAAATATTCTACATGATGTCGTGTAGATGCAAGATATCTGAGAGTTTCTATCAAATGTTTCTTAAGTTTGGTGACAGAATTATCACCCACCATTTTTATATTTCTGTGAATGTTGCCCGATCTCACTCCATTTATTTTGGCTGTGGAGACACCTGAAATCAAAATTGTAAGCATTTAATCCAAAAACATTATATCTGATTTTTGAAATGGTATGCTTGCAGATTTTAAAAAGAGAGCTTATGGATTTCTGAAACATAATAAAAGTGATTTCTGTCTTTTGTCTTCTGTAATTATTGGTTGCTTTCACTTTTCATGTTAGGCTGCATACCAATGGTGAGTTTCGTCATACAGGTAAATGCTATATTTTTCACTATTGAGATCACTACCGATAAAAATTGTCTCTATTTGAAATTTTAGAAATTGTGTCATTATAAAAGCAACTGTTAGTGTTTCAAAATTTTCATTTCATTTCTGTGAATGGTATGATAGCTAAGAACTCATATATTGAAGCAATATTTTATAATCACCATGCATATAACATCATCTGTCTTATGTATAACATAGATAAGATGCACTCATGTCCATAAATTAAGGATAATGATGTTCAGGCAAAGAAAGAGACAGAAGCAAAACAAATTTGACTTATTTGTAAAGTCAATTTATTAAACAAAAGGTAAAGAGAAAAAAAAGATGCTATATGTTTTGACATAATTAATAAAAATTGCGATTTTTACTCCTGGGGCAAATTTCAAAAAGAACCTATTTACAAAAAACAGTATAGCATGGTTAGTATGATGGTTAATATGGAGTATGTCTCCCGGAAGATGCAATACAGGCCTTACAACGCCTAGGCATGCTGAGTATCAAATTATCAATCTGATCTTGGGGAATATTACACCACTCATCAAGCAATGCCCTCGAAGTTCCGGTTGACAGGTGGGAGGGTGACGGGCTGCAATTTCGTCGGCCAAGCATATCCCACACATGCTCTATTGGATTCAAGTCCGGTGAGTATTCTGGCCAATCCATACGGGTGATATTCTCCAATTGAAGGCATTCGTCTACAATGTTTGCACGGTGAGGACGGGCGTTGTCATCCATAAAGAGAAATTCAGCCCCATGTCGCCCCTGAAAAAAACGTACTGTGCATGTTGTTCCAGAATGACATCCCGATAGATGTGGCCTGTCATCGTTACACTCTGAACATGCAGGTCAGTTCTGGAACCAAGAATAATTTCTCCCCCAAACGAGCCATCCTGCACCACCGTAACGGTGTCGTTCAATGGTGTTCTCTTGGTGGTAACGGGTACCTGGCGCTCTCCATATGAAAGTCCGGCGAGAATCAGACTGCAAACTAAACCTGGACTCGTTGGAAAACATCACACAAGACCACTGTTGCGGTGTCCACAATGCATGCTCTCTACCCCAGGTTAATCGCAGGCGACAGTGAGTTGCGGTAATTCCAACACATCTGACAGGCCTACGAGCATATAGACCAATGTGCCCTAAGCGTCTATACACGGTCTGCCTTGAAACTGTCGTACCGGTAGCTGAGGAGAGCTGACGAGACAGGTCTGATGCTGTGCTCCATCTGTTTCTTTTGGCAGTAACTGCTAAATACCGGTCCTCATTCGGCGTTGTAACTCGGGGGCGACCTGTTCTGTAACATCTATTCACATTACCATCATCTTGGGATCGTTGTCAAAGCCTGGAAATGACACTCTGGGTGATTCTAAGTTCTTCGGATACTTCCAGCTGGGTACGTCCACATTCCAGTCATCCGATAATTCTACCACGTAAAAATCTTCCAAATGCTGCCTTTGTGCCATAACTATGCGGTTATTGAACTGAAAGGTTTTTAAAGCGCTTGTGAATAATTTTACTTCTTTGCCACCATTCCTTATATACCCCTCTCTTACACTCTCGTCATTGTGACGTACTATCCGAGCCATCTGGTGATTTCCTGTAATTTGCATATTCTTCTTCAAGATGTGTGTGATAATTCTACAGGTGTAGTTTTTATTTTAGAGTTCAATTTCTGTGTGATTCTGAATTATCCTTAATTTATGGACATGAGTGTAGATGCCGCTATATGCAGGGTTTAACCATCATATACGTTTGTGTAAAAGTTTAATCTACATTAAGAAAGTTAACAAATATTTAATGTCTAAATTAACATTAAAATAATGTTCAATCTAAATGTCCCTGCTTAGGATTAAAGAAGTTAAAAAGAGGGTACAGAAAATGTTTTATTTTCAGACAACATTGTTGATAGTTTTTAATTGTGACCAGCAAAGAAAGCATCATCATTTTATGTTGTCAACTAAAACTTTCATATTCATTGGTTTCCATATGTACTGCATCAAAATGAATATTAGATGCAAATGGTATAAAATAAAAGTGGTGTGTGGGCAACACATTAAGCGGGTTTTATATTGAAGATACTAGATCACTCAAAGCTGATGTCAGTAGTATAAAGTAAATTTCACTCATATTAGTTCCATTCCATATTGCGATATCACATGAAACTAACATTTATTTATTGGAATGGTCTTTCATTAAAAGGTGTAACCTTACAATCAGTACAATTAGAAATTACTCGTGGGTAGGTTAATAATCCAGATTTATTGACAACTCTAATTTGCTCAGTATTTTGAGTTATGAACGTCCGTCCATGATTATTTAAATATCAGTCTTACGGACGTTCATTTTAAATTGCTGTAGTAAACAAAAATGCTGACCCATTAAATTTGTACTCCATCATATAATGAATGCAAGATTCTACGAATGAAATTACTGTAATTCTTTATTTATTTACTCATTACATATACATGATAGCTAAGAACATATATCGATTAAATTAACAGTCCATTTCAGCAAAATTATTTATCATTCTAAATTACAACTCAAAAATTATGTGGTATATATGTCGCGATATATTCTGTGGCATATATATTACTAGATTTACAACTACGACTTTAAGACATAGTGCTTAAAAAAAACATAACAAAAGTTTGCCTAAATAATAATTTACATTGCGTTTTGAAAAGAACTGATTAAAAACTTTTTTTGAATTAGAATGGCTTGTAAGAAATAATAATGTTGGTTGAAGAATTCTATTATTTTCCCCCCAAAAAAGATAATAAAGGAAGTTAACTTTGTAATAAAGAACATTGTTAAGAAAGTCAACAAAGTTCTTTGTGGTAAGGATAATAAAAAAGGAGTAATACATTTACTCAAATGTTTTCATATTTTAAAATAATTATTCAAATCTTAAATTCAGAAGTAATGATATACTGAAACTAAAATTTATTTAAGGCATACAGTAATTAAAGAAATATTGTATTATGTAAAGTAGAAAATAATTCAAGAAATACTATATTTGAAATACAACAAATAATTTTCTCGGAAACCCAGATTAACATAAATAGCATTTACATTACCGTAAGGAGGAGAATTAAGTTTGAGCACATGAAATGAACAGCTATTCATTTAAACAACCGTGGTTATAATATTTTCCCCAACGAATTTTGTGATTGTATAATTATTTTTTTTACTAAACTAGATTTTAAAATAACATAATAATAAATAATAACAAATGAAATAACTAGATATACGTATAACTACAGCTGCCTTGTGATACATAGTAAGTTTTCGTCTTATATTAATAATAATAATTCTATGTCAACGTCGATAATTATTTACATAATAAAACCGTATGGTTGATAATGTAAAAAAATATATATTTGTATGTTCTTTTGAGAAATTATGCAATACATGAATAATTTTAATGTATTAAATAACATCGTGGCCCTGTGACAATGTGCGCAACTAGCATCTAAGTACATTCATGTTTAAATTTGCCAGCAACATCCATTGCATTCGTTGTTTACAAAAGCGAGAAAACTCAAATTATGACAAAATGTAAAAGTTGGCTGGGGGACATTCCCCTGAATACATCCAAGTACACAAATGTTCAATTACCATTATAAGAAAGCCAATTTCATCCTTGGTTTGTGCGTTTGAACGGTTTTCAACAAAAAATATATATATGTTAATTATTTTGAAAGGATTGTAAAAATTAAGTTCTTAAGCATATGAAGAAATGTATTGCTTGTTATAAGAAGAAAGTAAAACTGAAGAATAACTTGATTTTTATTAAATAGTATGTAATGTAATGCAAACAGGTTTAAAATGTTCACTTCATTGGTATTTTTATGAAGTAAAGTTTGAGTTACAAAGTATATCTTAATTATTTTGAAGTTTGAAATTGTTTCAATGTATTCTTTGTATAGTCGGGGTTAAAACCATCTGTAGCATGATTGCATTTAATTTTTAAATGCGTCAATTTAAAATTTTTTTAAATATATCGAATTTCAATATTAAATGAAAATTATTATTATTATTATTATTAATGCATTTTGATGCTATCATTTGATTTTTCATCTAAATAATTTAAAAGGAGATTCAAATAACATCTGTGACAGGAGGGACGGTTTTATAATGCAATGGAACAGATAAATAAAACATAATAGTTTATATGTTTTACGTTATTTATTTCATAAATGGTAAAGAAAATTGCTTTTTACAATTAAACAAGTACTTACAATCTTACAATCCGACAAATACTTCAAAATTAATGCCTTCTTAGTTAACGTTAAAGATAATTAAAGCATTTAAAATGTATTGAATATTTAATGTGCCAATATTATTATAGCTTCTAGAATTAAATGTACGACTATTTGCTAAATATATTTTTTTTAAATTATATTTTAATTTGCAAAGTGGTCAAATGAAACTAATACTTCCATTCTCAGAAAATTTATAGCGTCATTTCTTATGAATTAGCAATATATGTAATAAAAGTATTTAAAATGTAGCTTTAGAGTTAATAAAAATATTTATAATTTATCATATATTTAATTTATGAATAGCATTGCAACTTCTAACATTAAAGCACAACTACTTGTTAAATATTATATTTAAAATTATATCTTTCATTCATCTTTAAAATTTCATAGAGTCTAAATGAATGAAACTAAACCTTCCCTTCGTAGATAACTTATATTCTCATTTCTTTCAAATTACCTTTAAAGTTAATGAAAATATTTAACATCCATCATATATTTAATTTATGATTAGTATTGTTACATCTACATTGCAAACTGGTTATTTGATGAATATTTAAAATTACCTCTTTGATACATCTTAAAAATTGTAAAGAGGCAAATGAAACTATGACTTCCTTTCTTAGAAATCTTAAGGAGCCATTTCTTGAAAATTAGCATTACATGTCATAAAAATATTAAAATTTATTACATATTTATTATATGAATAAATGTAACTTTTGGCATTAAAAACGGAAAGATATTTGTTGAATATTATATTTAAATTTGTCTCTTTGATACATCTTTAAAATTGCAAAGAGGCCAAATGAAACCAAACCTCCCATCCTTAGAAAACCTGTATCGTCTTTCATTGCGAATTAACGCTTCCTTATTCAACCAGACCGACGCCAATAAAAAGAAACCCAATTCAAAAACACAATAGCATTACTCAATGGCTTGAATTATAAAGTTATTTGATCTTCAAACCCACCGAAATTCGTTGAAAGTAACAATTCCAACAGAATTAGCAGATATCCGAATTACTCGGAGACAAAAGAACTCGAACGCGAAAGGGAAAGAAAGGAAGTGGAACTCTTCAACTCGAGTTTTATTTTGTCTCGCACCCTTGTTCCTTTCGAACAATGCCTTTGAGACGCCAGTCGCTTTTGTGTCGAGGTTGTCACAAGAGAAGGAAGACTTTAAGCTGTGAAGTGGGTTAGGTTTTAAAATGTGTCCTTACATAATGGAGTTCTTTTCCATTCACTGATCTCTAAGAAGACAGCGGAGGTTTAATTATGTGTGTCTTGTCTTTGACGAATAGTTATGCCCTTAATTTAAATGCTTGAATGGATGTTATTGAATGGTTGGCATATTGATAAGTAATATATTCGTTACAGACTTAATTGTGGAATACATCTGCTCTTTGTTTAGTCATATTTGAAATCATGTCTACCATTTATGTAATTTACAAATTCCAGACTCTCGAAAAGTTCCTTCTGCAATTACAATGACAAGCATGATTCAAGTAGTGGTAAGGCTTGAAGTTAGCATTCAAAAGGGCTGAAGTTTTAAGCTATTGTGGGCAATCGTTGCAATTGCTGATTTCTGTAATGAGATCACGATTATGACTACTAATATTTACAAATATTACTCTAATTTCTCATTTTTATTGGATATCGATGAGTCTCACGTTTTATTTTTCCAAAGTCACTTAAAAAGTCATTTAAAATTAAAAGAAAAATTGGAATGCAATGTCACCAGGAAATCTAGATCAGTTGATAGCATCCATATATTTCTTTACTAAAGTATATGATGTTAGTTCAAATGGACAACAACATCCAAATCTGATATTTTTGTTTTGAATGCTGAACAATTTTAACTTATGGCATTCATGTTTAGAATTTCATGTATGTAGCAGATCCCTCATTACTTAGAATGCACTATGCACCTTACAACCCCATTTTGCTGATGGTATTTTTGAATAAACAGTTCAAACTGACATCTGAGGATTTGCAACAACCACCTATCCTTTTCAGCAAGCAGAAAAAAACGTGTCAAGCTACAGATTTATCATCTCATACATATTTAACTCGAACTACTTTAGCTATTAGTGTAGTTTTGACTGATAGTGTTGTCAAAATAATAAAATTATGCGCTGCTAATATCAGCCGCTGTCACTAATCTTTAAAGCGAATACACTCGGTGGCAATTGTGACAGTGTAAAAGCGTCTCAGAAGAAAAATCAGGCTGGCTGGTTAGAGTATTTTTCTGATTTTCTCCAGCTCTCTGATTTTCTGGCCAGCTACCTCTAAGTGTCCTTCCTAAAGAGACTTCACATAAATAAGTTAAATATAAGGCCCATTGATGTCAAACAACTCGATTGTTGTCAGAAAAAAGTAATATAATTTGATTAATAATATAAACAAGTCTTCAACTGGAAGCATAAAACCACCTAATTTTCTTTACAATTAAGAAAAAGGATTTTATGCGTTATGTCCAATAAAAGAAAATGTCAGTAATAGCAAAGTTCTTCTGCGAAGAATTTAGTAGAATAGAGAGAAATGATAATTGAAAAGAAAACATACTATTTCAGAAGTGCAATGCAGTTTTAAATTGCACGTTCAGTGTCTTGCTCCGGCTCAAGAATACCAATTTGTGAGTCCATCGTCGCTTTTCGCATCTGAAGCAGAGATATTTGATTGAAAACTATAATTGTCTTTTCAGAAATGATATCATGCCTAAAATGAGGGGACAGAGAAAATAATTCAATTTCAGAAGATGAAAAATTTCATTTTATCTTCATTCCCTCAGTCTTTGCTTCCCCCCCCATCTCCCAATTAAAAGTGCTGCCATATCAGCCAAAATGAATTTTTGAGCTTCTGCTTGAAGAGAAAAAAAAATATATCTATAGCACCTGCGACGACATTATTTAATTTTCATTTCCTTGCCTTATCTTGTTTTGTTTCACAATGTTCTTCTTGTAGGAATTGTTTTTCTTTTTCTTTGCTTTCACGTTTAAAGGCAATGTGTGTGTGCAACAATTTACTCACTTCGTAGATAGATAAATCAAGCAAAATAAGAGAGGGAGAGATTTAAATTGCAATTTGATTTCTTGAGTTTTGGTAAATGAAGAAATATCAGTAAGCTCAAGAGAGATTTTGAGATTTAACTTTTGATTCAATCTGTAGGATCTGACAAATCATGTAGGAACTGAGAATCATTACATTTTGTTGCAGTGTTTCAAATATGTTTTAAACTCTGAAATCCAAATTAAGTACTACGTATTTAACTTGATTTCAAAATAAAAAAAAATTATAAGGAAAAGAAAAAAAAATTGCAATGATCTTTATGTTAAACAGAGACAGAACATGATGGAACAGCTATTTTAACTGAAGAAATATTATTTAAATTTTTAAATTTTGCTAATATAATTTCGATGCTGTAGCATCTTGATATTAGTCTTTAATTAGTTTCAGATCTTTGGATATATATGAAACTAATTGTTCCATAAAGAATTTCTATAATACTATATATATAAAGGCAACTAACGAAATGTTTCCATAATAATAATAGGGCCATAAGGAACTTATTAATACATTCCTATGAAAGGTATCCCATTGATATTGGTTTACAATGATGGAGTTACAATTACAATCCCTCTGTACATTTATGGATATATATGTCAACAAAATGTGTCTGCTGTATGAAGGTAAAAATATTTTCAGTTGTTCTCGAATGTTTTAATACAAACCCTTGGGTAAAAATCATTAATATTTTCATATGACTCGATTTAAATTCATTTCCTCAGGAAAGATTATTTCTTGGAAAAAAATCCAAATCATCCGTAAAACAAACATTATATTCAATAAAGATAAATCTTATACATTTATTAAATGCAACAACGTTGAACATAAAAAGGCTGAGAGGAATATGGATTCCTTGTTAGCCATAGTATGGAAAATATATAACACGGTGCGGTGGAATAGACTGAAATTGAGCGTTGAAACTTTCCGCAGAAACTGTCACTCCTGCTTTGGGACATAATTCTTAGTGTTTATCATTTTGACACTCGTATGCGACAACTCCTTCGCAAGTTTAAAGGTTGTGGTTGCAGAAAGTAAAATTTGTAAGTTTTGTTATCTCTGATAGCGGTCTTGTAGATTTCGAGCATATATTAAGTTTCTCTTGGTTGCTTGCCAGTATTAACTGACGGAAATCAATCAATGCTAATGTAAATGAAATTTTAAATTGCTTATTGGTAATACTTTAGTATTTATAGTTAAGAATTTACGGCGGGGTTAGTTTCCTTTTATAAATTGATTTTTACAGATTCAAAATTGTGATGTTAATCTCTGTAGAGATTAGCAGGCCTTTTAAATTATGCAAGAGTTTTGACTAAATAACATTTATAGTAAAGGTCATTTTCGGTGTATTTTTAAGACAGTCAATTCATGTTATATTTTGAAACAAAAAAAGAAGATGATTAGTTATAAAATCAGTCATTCTCTGGCATTTCGGCAACCTTTTGAAAAGTAGAAAATAATAATTATATTAATTATTGAAGATTTATGACATAATTTAATATGAAAAATAAAAGTGGTTTTGAGTCATTAAATAATAGTACAATTAGGTTTAAGGATTATTTGTGTTTATCATTATGATATCCGAATTCGACGATCAATGATATCAATTAATTGTATTCGATTAACGATATAATCAGAAGTTTAAAAGTTTACTGTTGAAGAAAGCTATATTTGCATTTTCTTTTTCTCATACTGCGGTTGCGTCGTTTTCATGTTTATTTACTTCATCTTGGTTGAAGTTTGGCAATATTAACTGACGAAAATGTATCAATTCTAATGAAATTGGAGCTTTTAAAATATTTGTGATGTTTTTTTACTTGTTTTGGTTAAGAATAAATATCAGGTGGATTTTAATTCGTTACTTAGTTTTTATTGATTCAAAAAAGTACGATACATCTCTGTAGAATTTGTCAGATATTATGGAATCCATAATAATTTATATTACAAAATATTATCAGAAAATTATTGCATTTCAATGTGCTTTTATGACAGTAACTTCCTGTTATATTTCACAATTCAAGTAAATGAATAGCTTCCGAAATCATTCACTGCGATGGCAGTCATCTTGAGCATAATATAAAGCAATTGTTTCCCATTTCTACAATAGATAATCTGTGAATATCAGAATCATTGCAATCATAATACTATATCCTCAATAGTTACTATAATATATATCTCCTCGTTAGTTTATAATATCATATAAGTTAATAGAAAAAAATCATCAAAATTGTGGCAAACAGTTTAATTAATTATTTGATACTTATTAATAAAATCATTAGTATCTGGGGTAATAATTCCTGTCTGTATTATTCTCGTACAATTATTGATATAAAATCTTCTATAATATATATTAAGACTGTTTTACAATTAAAAATTATATTATAAATAATTGCATTTATAAGAACCTAAATAGTCATAAAATATTTGTTAGAGAAAATAATTATCATATGCATTTAGAACACTAAGTTCATTCTTGAATCTTGCTTAAATTCACTTTTCGAAACAAATAGTTTGTATGTAGTACCTGAGATTTGTTATTAATCTTTCTATACCATTAGATTAATCTTTAAAATTCAAAGAAGAATTTCATGATCATGAATTCCTTTAGTTTCATTACTCAAACCAAATAGGCATCTTTCACTAGTGCACTCCAATGCTAGAATAGTGAAATTTTAATGAATAATTTAGTTTCCAGACCAGCTAAATTAATTAGACGAAATTTCTTCGCCAGCGCATGCTGCTTATTAAAGCTCCTTATTTTGTTTAATAATGATACCATAGCTTTTGCCATTCACCTTGAGGCATTTTTCTACGACATTTAGCAGATTTAGCATTGATTTTGGCCGTACTTAGAAGCACTTAATCTTTGAAATAAAGTTATATTTTCAGTATCTTTAATGTTTATTAATACATACAGTTCAAGCTGAATTATGATTTAAAAGGCATTTAAAATAAATCACGCAATATGTCTCATAAAGTTAAGTAAATCCCGACAATAGAAGCTTTGGTATGAATAGCGATATATACTCTTTGTAAGTAGCTTATTGGACATCCGATGTCTGGAGTGGGGGAATGTATATAAGATGGACAAGAACCAGAAATGTCAGTTAGTGATGCTGGGTTATTGAAGCTGGCTTAAATACTGACCTAACGGATGGAAACCTCTTTGCAGAGATCACTAGGGGTCAACGATTAGGAAAATAATATTCTACTTAAGAGAAATCGACATGCTTTACTATCAGCAATGATAAGACAGCATTGGCAACTGACACAATGCTACGGTCGGTTTACGGAGAGATTACTTGATCCTAACAAGTTTCAATGCTCAAATATATTACAATAATAAAATAAAATTACGACTCAACATATTTAGACAATATTTTATGCAGGGCTAACCATAGGAAGCATTCTGATAACATTACATCTACCTCCTTTCGTCTATGAAACAAACTGAATTTTGCCGGTTTACCATGCCTATCCTTGGCATAAACACGGAAGATGTCGGGATCAGAAACAAGCTACCACTTTTTTTCATCACTATCATCCCTTTTTTAAAAAACATAAACGTCATAAAGAAGAAGAATTACTCAGTAACATAAAAAATTAATGTTTTAAAAAACTCTATCCTTTATTAAAATGGTGCAATTTATATCAACAAAAAGAAATCTTCTCTATTAAACATTGTTAAAAATTCCATAGAATGAATATTTAATTTATTAAAAAATCATTAAAATATCCAATAATTCACTTTGCTTTTCTGAACAGAAAGCTATACAATGGCCTTGAAAAGATTTCTTTTTCCAAATTTTCTTTTAAAGGGTTAGTGAAATCAATACCATAAATCTAAGAATTTTATCTCTTCAGAAAAGATTTAAAAGTTCTTAATTGGGGATTTTCTGAAAAATACTGCATCGATTTCCTGGAAGCAATGAACTGATAGTAGGCGGTTACAGTTAATAGCAGAACAAAAGGCTGGCATGTTCGGAGAAAACTCAACGCATTCTCACTCTAATGAATAATGTCAGAACAAAGCGGCCAACAAAAGAGCCCTCTTGCTACAGCGGGAGACCCTGAATGCATCGATGGCCCGCGACATCTTTGGCAAAGTTTAAAAGTAAAGGCTGTTAATTATGACGCCTTTCCGTCATCATCATTTACACTCCTGTCCGCAAGTTCGGGTCTATCCGACGGAAAATGACTTACAGGCAGCAATTCGGAGCTGAGCAAGTCCTTTCGCGAACTAATAGTGTTTTAAAATCCCCAACTGCCATGACTGCCCATACATCCTCAGAAATTGCCCGGAGGTGTAAAATTAACTGAAATCCATTGATCAATTTGGGTTGGGGCAAAGATTGGTTTGAAGGATTTAAATTAAGCGATTGAGGCAGCTTAGTAAAATTACGATGAAAAATGAAGATTAGTTAAAACTTGGATAGCATATCGAGCTATAAATTTCCCTGAAGTTAATGCCAGGACCATTAGGGTGCAACTTTGTCATGCAAGGTCACTGTTCGGTGAATGAAACGTTTCGGGAGGATAAATGGTACTTTTCTCAAGTTACCGGGTTCAGTTGAATAAGAGATGGCGGAAAATTAACTATTGGGAATAAAACTACAGTCCTTCAAATTTGATTATTTATAGGAACATTTTTATTGCACACCCTCATTTGATACATATTTTCTTACAATGCAAATAAATTTGAATTAGAATAATTATTACTCTAGCTATTAATTATTTTATTAAATGTTTTTTTTTTTCTGTTTGTAAATTCTTAAATCTGCTTGTAATTTCTCAGTAACTACACGATGCTTAAGTATTTTCTTGTCCAGCCCAGGAATCTGTTATGGAAGTCATTATTTATAATCATCTTAGAGATAGCAATTAAGATTTACATCCTTTGATTTGGTTGGGTATGTCGCTGAACGTTCATTTTCTGCATACTTTGGTCTGCAAAATTTGTAATATTCAAATTCTGGGATGTACAGGCGTAATATATGTTACAATATGTAGATACTGATTCATATGTTCAACCGTAAACCATTTATATAATAAATATAAATATTTTCCTATCAAATGTGGAAAAGTGAATAGAAATACTGGTTTTAAATTTCTTCAAATAAGATGTCAAACTAGTTACTAGATTAATAGAATACGTACTGCTTTAAATCAAAATCTTAACTTTCTAAACTAATATATTGATAATATTTTTTAAATCAAATGTTAAAAAGTGAATCAAAATGTTGGGTTTAGAATACCTTGAAGTTATACAAAGTAATAGTTATATTACTTAGTTGAACAATACATTAATTTAAAATAATTTAACATAAAATAATTGTATAATAAATAATTGTAATTCTATAAAAAATAATACATAAGATTGTTAAAATTAAATATTACTTTATAAGTTTAGCATGTTTGCTTATATAACAACAAGTTATTTTTTTTTTCCTATTAGATGTTAAAAGGTGAACTGAAATACTACAAAGTAATTTCTAGTTTAATATGTTGCATTAATTCAAAAACAATTATGATAGTCGAATTCGAAAAATATGCATAAAAATATTTAAAATATGTAGATATCACTTCATAAATTTACTGTGTAGAGCCTTTACATAATAACTACAAATATTTTTCTATCAAATGTTCAAAAATGAAACAAAATTATAGATTTATATCTCTGATGAAGTCAACGTAATTACTAGATTCAACGAATGATATCAATGATGTAAACGTAATAACATAGAGTATTAACACAACATCTTCCAATTTTACTACATTTACATGACTGCTATATATTATAACAATTAATTAATTACTTAATGAAACAGTAAAGAGGTAAATTAACCCAAAATATTGCCTTAAATATGATTTTCTTATAAAGATTCTTTTGTAGATAATTCTTTCGTAGAATGTTCTTTCTCAAAAAATGATTGAACATTCCTGAAGGTTGAAACCGGCAAACAATTTTATTAATTTAGAGCTAAGCAAAAAAACATATTATAACAAAAAAAAAAAATTCTTCAGTGGTTATAGAAGCAATCTAGATAAAAAAAATAATACGGGATAAATATATTATGACAATATCAAACTCTTTAGCAATGACAAAGCAAACCAGACATACAATTTCCAAAAAATGTGTTTTCTTTATTCAGGTCATTCATTATTTTACACCATGGGCGATGTTAGAGCGGTTCGTTTCATTTATAGCTCTCCGGAAAATTGACTGCATCCAAATATAAATGAACACCAAAAAAAGAAAGTCATGGACCATCCATGGAATCACCGGATGGCAAAAAAGGAGGCTCGGACATTTGGAATGCCCAAAAATCTGATCAATAGGCTCCAGTATCGAATTATGTCACGGGCATTTTATTCAAGGCACGGACTTCTATAAATGAATCACTTGATTTGCAGCAAATACCCCTATCCCTATTCTCAAGCTCCAACAGAGACGGAAGTCCCTTTTTTTCCCCCTTCCCACAGGAATTTTTCCCCACCCGACTGGCTCGTGAGCATTTACCGGAATAAAATGAGTGATCTTGCAGTGGAAAAGAATGTCTTTAAGGGGAATGTCACGGATTGGTGCGATGCCCACAGAATTTTGAGATGGTTTTCCAATTGGGTTAAAAATTTCTTCCAGAAATCCTGGGGAAGCTTTTTTTTTTTTTTTCCCCATTTCTCATTTCTTAGTTTTGCGAGAAATGACTGAAGGATTACAGTCTGTCAAACATTTTCTTTCTTTTTTTATTTTTTTTATGTTTGTTTTTGTTTAAGTACTTTTTTTTTTTCAGACTTTATCCTAAAACGATTCGGAAAAGATTTTCGGTTTCTTTATTTGCTTTACGCGTTCAATCTCCGTTCAATGCTTTTTTTTTCCATTTCGATTTGAAAAACTGTTTTTTAAATGCTTTGTTACTATCCTGGTTTTTAAAGGATTATTTTGATTATTGAAATAAAAAATAAAATTTTAGAATAAAATACCTGTACTTACAGATACCTTATTAAATTTTTTGAATAATAATAAAAGTACATAAAATCAAAACTTGCAAAACTATTCTTCGATAAATGGAATGTTTCAGTATAATTGTTTTTATGTAAAAAAAAAAATCCGTTTAAAAACCTATATTTGATTTTTTAAACGTATATATTAAATTTTTTTATTAATTTATAATATTTAATTTTTAGTTTATGATAAATAAATATTTAATTTAATAGTTAATAATAATACATTTAATAATTATTTTTAATAATTAACATGTATAGTAATATATATTAATTATATATATATATAGTAATTAATTTTTTATTTAAAATTAATCATACGAATAAAATTTTGATGAATTTTACCTATACAAAATATATATAGCATAATAAGTTATTTAATTTTTAACGCAATTAAATGAATAATTACGTATAAACTGATAAAAATCATACTTCAAGATAAATGTATAAATATATTAGTCGGAAAAATAAAACTAATTTTAATATTTTTTTACCTGTAAATAGCAGGTATATATATTTATATATATAAATTCATTTAAAACTGAAGAAAACTTTTTTTCTCTAAACTAACTAAAACTAATGTACTAAAACATTTTTGCCGTTAATATTTTTAACTATTTCTTTCTTATTTATTATAATAATTGATTAATGTATACTGAAAATTTTATTTGAATATATAAAATTTATGTTCATTAAAAATGAATAATTTGATAAGATCAATTCAAATTAGCAATATGAGTTTTTACAGAATTAGACCTATTTTAACAATTAAAATATGATTAAGAAGCCTTTTTTTATTAATATTTAAATAAATAATAAATATTTAGTTCATTAAAAAATTTATAAATTTTTATAATTTTTCACTGGAATATTTTATCCTTTTAAATACATCGTCGTTGCTATAACGGTATTTGATGCCAGCAATTATAAATATATAAATTAATTATAACATTCTCATTATAGCTTTTTCTGAGAGGAAACATTTTACACTTAGAATTTTATAAACCATGTTATTTCTATTCGATAGATGATTGGATAGATGTCAAAGACAGATGTATTCCGATCGACAGATCGCTTTGGGACTTAATTCTCAGTGTTTATCATTTTGATATTTGTATGCGACAACTCCTTCTCTAGTTTAAAAGGTTAATAGCAAAATTTGTTAGTTTTGTTATCTCTGATAGCGATGTTTATATCAAATTTCTGCCTGTTTCTCGGCAATGGTTAACTGTGTGGAAAAATATATAACATGGTGTGGTGGAATGAGGCTGAAATTGATATTTTGAAACTTTCCGCAGAAATGTCAATAGTTGGGACATAATTCTTAGTGTTCATCATTTTGAATTGATTGCGACAACTTAAAAGTTTGAAAAGGTTTCGGTTGCAGAAAGCCAAATTTTAAGTTTTGTTATCTCTGATAGTGGTCTTTCGTTTTCGAGAATATTCTGTTGCTCAGCAGTATTAACTCCGGAAATGTATCAATGTTAATGTAAATGACACTTTTAAAGTGCTTATTGAAATAAAAGGGTTTATAGTTATATAAGCAGTGGTTAGTTTCATTTTAATTGATTTCAACAGATTCAAAATTGTGATGTAATTTCTGAAGACATTGTAGGCCTTTTGAATTATGTAATTTTATGACTGCGGAATATTTGTAGTAAAGCTTGCCAAAATTTTGATGACAATCAATTTTATATTATGAAATAAAAATGCATTGAATAGTTATATAAGTGATTATATTGTATACCATCACTTTATGAAATGCAGAAACGACGATCAATTATATCAATTTAGATTTATTGCATAATTAAATATAAAAATGAAAGTACTTTTGAGTGATGAAATAATAATCATTTCGGTTTTGGGATTCATTGTGTTTTTAATTATCACATTCATATTCGAGAAGGTGTTCGTAAGTTTAAAAGGTTAAGTTTGTAGAAAGCCATATTTGAATATTTTTTCTCATACTGCTTTTACTTTATCTTGGTTGATGTTTGGCATTATTAGCTGAAGAAATTATATAAATTCTAATGGAATTGGAGCTTTCAAAATATTTTGTGCTGATGTTATACTGCTTCCAGTTAAGAATTAATATTATGACAATTTTTATTTTTCAAATTGCTTTTTAATTGATTCAAAACTAAGTTGTATATCTACAGAATTTCTGAGACAATATGGATTGTATCATAATTTAGATAGTGAGTTATTCAAAAGGTTATTAGATTCTAATGTTTACTCATGTTTGTGAAAATTGCAACACCATGAAGGAATCGTCATAATTGCATGAAATTTAATACACAGTTGAGTGGTAGTGGTAAAAATAAATGATTAAATGTTCAAAGCAAACAAACAATAACAAGAGATCGGAATTAGTATTTTGTGTATCCACCACGCGCCGCAATAAGTGCTGCTACACGACGTGGCATGGAACAAACAAATTTTGAATGTCTGCCTGAGGAAGAGCATTCCATATTGTTTGTATGCGCACCTAAAGTTCGTCTGCAGAAGCAACAGTACGAGGATCACGGGCGAAAGGCCGACCAACGAAATTTCCCACACATGTTCAATCGGCGACATATCCTGGGAATACGCAGGCCAAGGAAGAAGCTGTACCTGCCGCGTTGCAAAGAAGGATTGAACAGTCCTGGCGATATGAGGGCGGGCATTGTCCTGTTGAAATACAGCGCCTGGCTATCTTTGAAGGAAGAGAACAGTTTGGGGCTGTAGAACTTCACTGATGTAGCAGTTGCTGTTCAGATCGCCCACAATTCTTAGCAATTGAGATCGTCCATGATATGCTATGGCACCCCAGACCTTAACTCCGGGTGTTCGTCCACTGTGGCGTTCGATAATGCTCTCCGGAAGGTGGCGTCCACCGGCATAGCGTCTGGCACGAATGCGGCCATCATGGTACCACAAATTAAAGCGGAATTCGTCAGGAAACACGACATGCTGCCAATCGGCACGCGTCTCTTTGCTGAGCGGCCCATTGTAGCCGCAGGCGGAGATGGTTTAGCATGAGAGGGATCATGTATAAAGGAGGCCTTGCGCTGCAGCAGACGTCTACGAATTGATGAAGCACACAATGAAACACCTGTAGCTATTGACCACTGTGCTGCCAATTGTTTAGAGGAAGCTGTACGGTCCGTCAGCGCCATGCGGACCAGGTGTCTATCATTGCGAGCTGACGTCACATTTCGGGGTCCACTTCCGGATTTCCGAGTTGTCCGACACACGTCCGTCCACTGCTTCCAAAGACGCATCACTGTGCTGCTGTTACGCTGCACACGAGCGGCTACTGTACGATAAGACAATCCAGCTTCACGAAGGCCGATGATTCTCCCCCGTTCAAACTCTAAGTTGTTCAAATCTCGCTCTCTTTCGTCGAAGAGGCATAAGTAACGATTGAGCTAACGTTTACCACTAGCAGATAACCACCGATAACCATACACGCCTCGCTACAGCCGTCTATTTATTCGGATCCATCCGCCGTTCAGAGGGCGCTGCTCAGCATACGCATGCGTTACGGATTTGAAATTCTAATCCTTTGCATATCATGCGCTACTTTACATTTCCTGAAAATTTCAGCTCACTCGCATAAGTCCTTCATTGTGTTGCGATTTTCACAAACATGAGTTTATTTTGATGACAGTAAATTCCTGTTATATTTCACAATACAAGTCAATGAATAGCTATTGAACAATCATTCACTGCAATTGCAGTCATCTTGAGAAGAATATAAAGTGATTGTTACGTAATATATAATAGGTAATCTATGAATGTCATAATACAAAAATATCGTAATCTTTGATAAATAATATATAATGGCTTAATAATATATAATAATACATATCCTTTACAAATATAATATATAATACATAGTTTACTATAATATGTAACCTCTTGTTAGTTTATAATGTAACATAAATTATTATAAGAGAATCCTCAAAATATATCAAAATATTTAACGAATTATTTGGTAATAATTAATAAAATATTTATGTCATTAACTCAATTATTTCTTCCAAAATTTAAATGAATAATGTAAAGTTTCAGGTCTTTAAAAAAGAAGTACTAATGAATACAGAAATATACACATCAAAATTAATAAAGAAATGTATATAATAATTTATTAAAAAGAACAGATTTGGCAATTATTTTTTAAAAAATAAGAACAAAATTAAAAAAAAAAATTAGGGACAGTAAATTTAATTTACAATTATTTACATTTTTTTTTTCCTTTTGTATGTTATTTTCTAATCCAGAATTTTTGTCTAATGCAAATAGAAATTTTCTACTTCAAACAAAATATGTATAGCCTGCTCTAATATAGACATAATTTTACATATTCATTTAGTATGGATAACTATTATAGCAAATTAAATCAGTATGGATATAATAGTACAATATATAAAAATAATATGAAGTAAAAGTCTTTGTTTCTTACTAGGTTAAAAATTAAACGGAATATTAATTTAATGCAATTATTACAAAACAAAATTAAATTAGATAGTTTCTATAAAATCATAAAATTATAACTTCTAATTTCAAATTATTTGCTTCTAATTTCAAAATATTTTTCCTGACTTAACTATCTTCAGATAGAATTTACACCATTGTGTTTAGCAATCCAAATTTATTCTTTATTGTAAATGTAATTCAAAAACATTTTTTCGTAAATTAGAAGCAAAATAATTTTATACATACATAAAATCTTACTTTTTAAAAATATATTTTCAAGAGTTTATTTCCGTACATATTTTCTTTGAATCTCTCACGTAATATGCTTTATACGGCTTCCAGAAAAGTATATTTTTCCCTTTAAAATAACATTAGAAGCATAATTCTTTCACAGTTATACTTTTGGCTCAATGCCTACTATTTATTAAACATGTATCATGTGTAAAAAGGTTTCGCATAATGTAAGTTTTATTTGATTTGAAGACTGTTTTTTGTAATAAATTTAATTTAAATTCAAGTTTGATTATCGTTTTCTTATTAAACAATACCGTAAAATGTCTAATAGATAACTATGAATAAATTTTCAGTAAAATTTGGGAATATATATATATATATATATATTTGCTTCTATTATCTATCTATATTTCAAGAGTCTAAAACATAGTTGCAGTATGAATCCATGTGAATATATTTTGAAAATTAGTGTTAAACATGATTTTAAATGTATTATTTTCATGATGCCTTTTAGAGTTTATGAGAATTAAAATTCTGGGTATAGTATTCTGAGTATTCTGTATAGCATTCTGAGTATTAAAATATGAGTATTATGTCTTAATTTATGATTATGTGCTTTTTTTTAGTACTTATCTCCTAAACATATATATATTTATTTTATTAAGATATTATGCACGCTTTTAAATTTCCGTCTAACACCTTAATAAAACTAATTGTTTTAATTATTAATGTTTTTGTCGAATAAAATAATTTTAAGAAAAAAACATCTTAGAATGTATTTAATTTTTTCAGTAAACAAATTATTATACAAAATTATTAATTAAGTCAGTGACAATGAATAATTCGCAATATATATTTTATGAAAATTTGTAAAATTAAAATATTAAAAAATGAATCAAAAATTTGATTACATTCACAAGCCCTTTTTTAAAAATTAAATTATATTGAATAGAAACGAATGGAAATACTTTCTTTAAAAATTATTTTAAAAAATAGTATTTATATTAAATGAATAATAAATACAATATAAAATATTTTCGAAAATTATATTTAATAACTAATTAAATTAATATTAAAATTAATTGAATGTAACTATCGTTTACACTTGAAAGTATTTACCATTTTCTTTTAAAAAAATATTTTCAAATGAAATCAAGATTTTTAATTAATAGTTTCTTGTTCACAGATATTAATACCGTTGCTTTCATAAAAGGAATCAGAACCAATTACACGTAAATAAAGTAGTGCATCAAATAATTTCTAGAGTAATGAAACGAAAAGCAAAATTTTTAAATATATGTCATAAATAACGCCATATAAATTGTAAGATATAATTAAAATTATTTTGAAAAGTTAGATGTTTAGGTAAATTAAACTTCAAACTGCCCCTCACTCTAGCAATCACACAAAATTTAAGCAGTAATTCGCTTCAAAGAGATAAATTAGCGAAAGGAAAACGTTTATCTGCCTCAAAAGTTAAGTACATGATTATATTTTTCCAAAAAATTAAATAACCTACTTAGTTATAATATGATATTTAAGAGCTATTAAAAATAAAGACTACTATAGTCTACTGTAGTTGGCAGCAGTAGGGAAAATTTCGTGTACAAAGATTAACGTCTTAATCCCCGTGTTTTCGAAACTTAAAAATTAAAATGAAAAATGATATTTTTGTTGAGAATAACATTTTCCTTTACATTCCATCATGAGCTTAGAAAAATAATTTGTTTTTACATTCATAAAAATGACTTAGGAAGGGAGTATAAATTTTAAATAACCTCATTAACTGACAAATCTGTGTGATAAATTGTAATCCCATTGTTTTAAAATAATTTACACAAATGAAACATTGTTAAAAAAAAATTTTTCTGTGTATTTTTAAAAAGAAAATAAATTAATTACTTTCGTTCGAAGCCTTATTCGCAAGAAATTTAATACAATTAACTTAATAAATGAAGCAAATATGTAATTAGAAATATTGCAGTACGAGCTTTTAATTCTCTAGGCATTCGTTGGTAATTTAAATCTTTGAGATAGATATAAAATTCTTACAAATTTAATAATATGTGATTATTTTATAAATATCTACTTTAAACTAAGAAATGAAATATGAGTTAATAATTAATGCAATATGTTGTTCGTATGTTGCATATTGTTTTTTAAACTAGCTTTTTTTTTTCTTATATACCACTATATTTTCTACTCTCTGCATCTTACCATGCATAAATGGTAATGAATTAATAAATAAAAAATTAAAAATAATAATAATAGTTTGGAAAGATATACAGGTTACCCATAAAATTATATAATAATTACACAATTTTTTTAAATTTTATTTTAACTAGATGCTTTTGTGTAATTTAAAAAGTTATGCATACCTTGTTCATTACAAGAATCTTGTGCTGTCTACAAGCTTTATAGATTCTGCAATCATTTAAATGCAGATTATTATATGTTTTTTCATAAAATCTTAATAAAAAGTAGACTTTCCTCTGTATTTCCTTTTATTAAAAGGTGTTATAATCAATTACTCTGAGCATTAATGTTACTGCGCTTACTAAGCAGTATGAGTTGATCATCTGAATTCTTATTGAGATTGTACAACACCAGTACTTGTCCATAATTAAATATTTTTGGCCAAATCGTAAATTTTCGCAAGCTTGGTTTTATCTGGAATTCTTTTATTCTATCGTCTAGCGCTCGTTTGGCAATGTATTACTTTTCAGTTGGATATTTAATGGTCATTACCTTCCATCGAACATTTTTACAGCTTCTTTCATATTCTTCTTCTTTCAGTTCTCCCATAATTTGCCCGTTTTTTTGTATTGCGATAGAATAAATTTCCGTTAAAACACAATTTTATCAATCTTAAATTTTGTCGAATACAACTCGCAACATCTTCATGTGATACAACTCATACAACAAGAAACAAAAATCAGTTACTACATGCCTATTAATAGTTTTAACTAGATTTAAGGCCTATTAGTTCAATGTCATTTAATTTTATGCTCTATAATAAACTAAAACACTACTTAAACTTACTTTTCTGAAAGCTATAACAACCGAAGCTATTTTCGTTCCCTCAAATCATTATAAAAAATTATGTCCCTTGGCAACAATGCAACCGCTTGTCAAAATATTGCATCGTCTGAATTTCTTTCTTTCAGAAACATTTATGTCTTGGCAGGTGTCGCAACCTGTATCAAACTTAAAATAGCTCTTGTTTCAATACTGCCCGACCTTCCTCTAACAGATTTTATGTTACTCGAGGTAAATTCCTGTGAGAGGGATTATTTTTTGTATATATATTTGTTTACGTAGAACTAATTTTTTACCATTCTGCATCTACATCTTGAATGAAAATCTTAAAAATACCATGTGAGAGTTTGCACACTTCTTCTTGAGTCTATTTGGAGAACTTCCGGTCTTCGGTTTATAGTGTTTCTCTCTGGTGTACACACAAGAGTTCTTATTTTGGTATCATTTGTTAAATATCAAATACTTGTGTTTAGACGCTCCGTTCATCAAGCCATTTTAGTTTCTTCAGTGTCAAGCAATTATGCACGTACTTGTGAAGGCTGTGAGCTGCAGTTATTCAATGCAATTCAGCCACAGGCCACATATACACACACGTAGAAGAAAAAAATTTTAAATGTTTCGTTTTATACAACAGAAAAAAATATAATACTATACAAATAAATAATAAAAAATACAATAAAAATAAATTACAATAAATAAATTAAATTACAATAAATAAATTAAATTACAATAAAATTAAATTTTATATAATAAAAATAAATAATATAATGAAATAAATAACCATAAAAATGATGCTTGATATTACTTTAATTTAATAAGTGACTTTTGTTGAACAGAAGCTCGCAAGAGGTTGAAAATATAGTTCTTATTTAGACTTTTTTTAATTGATATCCAAAAATATTTTTATACATATACATACAGATATTTTTGTATATGTATTTGTTTACACTTACAACATAAAAAAAGTATTTGAAATAATATAAATATTTGTTTATACAAACTAAAATATATGTTTATATATTTTAAAATAAAGTTTTAAAATAATGTTATTATTAAAATATTTGTTTAACGTGATAATATTTTTTATAATACGTAAAAATATTTGTTTATACAAGCAACATAAAAATATTTGTATATACTTTTTTATGTATTTTAAATAAAAGTATTATAAATATATACAATATTAAGGTTTTATTCATAAATCTAATACATATGCATCAAACAATTCATTTTCGTTTCTAAATTAAAATCGTTTAAGTAAATGAATTATTATTTATGCAAATGATTAAAATAATAAGCTATTACAAAAATATTTTAAAACTAAATAACAATAACAGAAAACAAATCTCGCATCAGAGATACAAATACACAATTCGTTGTAGCCTTATTTTTATTCAACAATTCATTTATTCAAATGCTGTAATAATTTTATTTAAATAATTTATTTAAAAATTTGGAGTTTCCTAGAAAATAACGAATATCATTTTAATAGTACATCGTTTCATAGTAAAAATTATCCGATATTAACTTTTCATTACTATAAAATATCTAATACTATTATTGAATAAATGATGCATTTCATATTAAAAACATTATATTTGTTTTGTTATATTCCAAAAATTGTTTTTAAATTTGACTTGGTATACTAATATCTTTGTGATTTTTAATGTATGCCTAAATATGTATAACATATGGCTTAATTATGGCTATTTGTATACAATTGTATTATTATGAGACTGTTTAATAAACAGCTGTGATAGTAATAATTATTATTTTTTATTGTACACATATTTAATATATACATTTAATGCATAATTAATTTATAACATACGTTGAATATATAAATTTACTACAAAAACAGCTCATTTTCAAATGTGTTTTCGGTGATTGTTAATCAAGTTAATTATATTACAAAAAAATTACATACATCTTCAGTAGGAAAAATGTATACTTTAATTGAAAACATTCAAATTTTTTAATTTTTATATTGCATCTTGTTTAAAAATGCACAAGTCTCACAAATTTTTAAACACTGCTGTAAAAATGATTTCTGCTTAATTTTTTTTTTTAAATCTGTTATTAATCAAATGAGAATATGAATTATTAATTTAAATATTTCATTTGAAAAAAAGCACAATTTATACATTATAATTATAAATTTTAAAAATTTACTTTTTATGATTACTAATTCCCTTTTAATATAATCATTGATAATGAGATTTCTAATGTTTGTATTTTCTTGTAAAGAAATTGGTTTTAATAAATTTAGTTTAAATGAAGTTAATTGAAAATATTACACTTTGTAAATATTATATTTAAAATATAAATATTGTACATTATATTAATTGTCATCATAAATTATTCAAATTCAGCAGACTTGTATATTTAATCTTCTTAAATTGGTATTTATTACCAAAAGAGATTTCTATTGCGTGTATTTTCTTAAAATCAAATATAAAATTCTAAAATAATCAATTTAAATGTGGTACCACACATTAATTTTAATTACCTGAAATATCTTTATGTTTGGTTCGAAATTAATGTTTTTCAAATAATAATTTGCACATCATTTTTTTCTGTAATTGTTTCTTTTCCTGTAATTATTTCTGAAAAAAAAAATATCTTAATAATTAAATCTGGAGATCTACGTGGCTTTGTGAATGCAGCATTATTTTTAGCACTGAAACTCGATAAAATTCCGTCCACTTCAACTATTTATAATGAGGCTCGTTTGAACCATATCATCTCATTACTTTTTCCTGAGAAACATTCTTGGCTAATTATCTCGGCAACTTATTAAGATTTGCGTCCGGGAAACTTGAGAGTGACCTCTGGAAAATTGCGAAGAGTAAATAACACGTGAGATTTCTTGTTGCCTTAATTAATTAATATTTATGGAATGCAAACAATTTTGTTTTTACGTACCTTTTTCAATTTAAATTAAAACAGTTGTGATTCTGTTTCAGTTGCGTTTCAAAAAAAAATATATATATACGTTGAGTTGTTTAGTTTAATTTTTAAAATTAATAATGTATTGACAAAGCGCCTTTAATGTTATTAATCAAAAAAAAATTAATAAATAAAAAACAACAAAGCAATATATATATTTAAAGCACAGCAAATAAATAAAGTAAGCAACATTTTCTTATCATATGATTCTAATTTTAATTTTAAAACAAATACAATTGGTAAGATTATTTAATATTTATTGTAAAACAAAGTACATTTGTTTATTTGAATATAAACCTGTAAATTTCATTTTTAATATTACTATTTTCAAAAATAAAACTAAACAACGCAATTTATATATTTAAACTACAGCAAATAAGAACAAATAAGTAAGCAATAAGTACATTTTTTATCATATGATTCTAATTTTAATTTTAATAAAAACACAATTGATAAGACTGTTTAGTCTGTATTTCAAAACAAACAGTTTATTTTATTATTTGAATATCAACTTGCAAATTTCATTTTTAAATTTATGGCTTGCTTTAATGGTCACTTTTATAAAAATGAATTAAGTTTTTTACATATCAAAATATTTAATTAAATAACATCATGAATATAATTTTCGTTTGTTTATTACTTAAATACATGTATTTTAACTGTAGCATTTATTAACAAAATATTTCACAATTCCTATATTCATATACCTATCTATTTTTAAACAAATTGACCATATATTTTTAATAAATACTAGTATAATTATATTACAAGAAAAAAAGTATTATAGTTTATAACATATTAAGTTGCTACATACCGTACCATTTTTTCCTAGAAAAACACAATTTAAAATTGAAAATCAAGAATTTTCTCTCTATTACCAGAAAGCATACTTTTTTTTTTTTACAATTCAATAAATTTAATTTACAATCATTATAAGTAAATTGGAAAGGAATGACTTTTACGATATTAAAACAATTTATTAGAAATTAACAAGATTGATAGTTTCATTAAATCTTTCAACGTTTTATTGAGTTTTAATAATAGAATATTTAGATTAAGATTCTGTATATGCAACTAATTCAGGATGTTTTTAATAATATCTAGCAAAAAATATAAACGCAGGCAACAAATTAGTGGATTTTGTAATGGAAATTGTGTACGGAAATGGCATCAAGATATGTTAGCATACAAGGAATATATAAATAATGAAGAATATATAAATATATAAATAATGGGAATATATAATATAAAAATAATGGGAAGTGAGAAAGACAAGTAAAGTAAAAAACGAAATAAAGATTTGTAATAATTATAATTTTTATAGTAGGTGCGCGAGAAAGGACAGTAATATAATATTCACAGTGGCAACTCATGGATTAAAGTATATTTGAAAAGAGTCGGCTTATTCATGCCCATTTTTCAACAGCATCAAACAATTATGCTTCTAGATCTTCATCGTACTCAATGGAGTTTTATAAGACATTCGTAAGAAGGAGAAATACAGACTTGAAAAAATCTGGTGATTCTATTGGTCAAGAAACAGGCCAAGCCTTACGATACAATCTGAATCTTAAATAGTGTCGAGACAATAGTTCTTATGTTTCTGCTGAAGTGAACTGGGTGTATATTGTACTGGATTGGAAAGGAAACTGAATACACATCAAAAATAATAATCGTGTAAATAACTGAAAAAACATCAAAAAGTAATAGTGGCAAGTAATCTTGTTAGAAAGAATGTTGATGTACTACACGTACATCAAAATTCTTTCTATTGACTAGGTAGGCCATTCAATTAACTAGGTAGATGTACGGTTCTACTAATTATTTTCCTCGATACATTTCTATACATATATTTCACTGCAAAATTAATGCATATAATGTAATACATGCAAATAATTGTTTGTTACCTGTGTTTATAAAAAAATGTAATTACAATAAACCTTATTTTGAATTTATCAAATAAAATTATGTAAAATTAATTATCAAATTTAAAAAAAAAAAAAAAATGTTTGTATTATCTACTTATGATCATTTGACATTTTTTGCAATTTAGGAAATAAATAATATAAATTATTGCGAAATTTAATAAAAAATAAAAATGAGGAGATATTTTTTTTAACTATCTCGATTTTCCTCTTAATGGAATAGTAAAATTCTGTGTTAAAAATGTATTTATGATAAAAAAATAAAAAAAAACATTTCTTCAGTATTACTGCCAATTTATTAACAAGTTTCTCTAAAAAAATGATGAAGTATAAAAAATAATTATACGTATTTTTATTATTCCATCCATTCTCTTAAGCAAAGTAAAACACCTTTTCTAATGAGTACCTGATCATTCAATTCTTTCGATTAAAAGTTTCCCCTTCTATTAATTTAATCTTCCTTATTAAAAAGTTATTTTACGAAGATGGATTTTGAATAGAATATTTAGATTTACAACCTAGGACCAATTTGAATATCTTAGCAATAATGGCTTCTATAAATCGATTAATTTTATCTATGTAAAATACCACTTAGCTCAGAACAACAAATAGTTACTCTGTTTATAAAGAGAACCAATTCATTAATAATGTAACATGCATAAATTTCCCATAATTAGAGTACGATCGTTAAAATCCGTTATTTATCTTTGAACATATCCTCTACTTTGAAAAGTGGGCATCCTCTAAGTGCTCTATTACTTGCTGCAACTTTCTTAATTGATACAGCATGACTATTTTAATGAATCACTTAGCTTCTGAAGGAAATAAATTCATTACGTAAGAGTTCCTTTGCAATAGTCAACGACTAATTAACAATTTTGAAACTGTTTAGTAGGGACATGCACAATTTTTCTTTATTCTTTTAAATAATCTAATTATGTTTTATATAGATAAATACACTGTTTTACAGTGGGTCTCTTATTTAATCGATATGACTTAATGTTGGCCAATGAAAAAAAAAAATATTATTCCGAGAAATCACGCAATAATGAATTCTATCAATCATTGATCTACCTAATGAGTATTTTTACAATTTGATTGGACCTGAAGCAGTTTGATAATTAGCATGTAAGGTTTCTAAACTTCTAGTGCTCAATTCGAAACATGATAGGCAAACCCATCGAAAAATCCGGTTTTTATGCTAGGTTCATTTATGATATTTAACAATAAGATGACGATGTCCAAAGCGATTAAAAAAAAATATATATATATCGATATATGAAATCCTAGAAAATACACCATTCAGAGATACTGAATGAAATTTTGGTTTAAGGTATTTTGAGGTATGTGGTCAAAAATAATTTGAAAAACAACAGTTAAACTCTAACATTTACAGTTAAAGTGACATGATTTCAATTAGCAAAACGTACCTTTTCTATTGGAATATGATTTCCGTAACAAAAAACTATAAAATGCGTAGGGACGGTACCCAGTAGTATGAAAATTGCTGACGCTAGACAGACTGAGAAGGAAAACGAAAAACAACCAACGAAGAGAGAAGCAATAGAAAACAAAACATTTTAATGTGATTCACAAATTTTCCACTTGACCTCTCACAAAAGATGATACTTTGCATGCTGCAGATGGTGGATAGCACTGAAGCATGTGTCATGGTAAGATAAATCTTTTGAACCTGTCGTTTGATAGCCACTTTCAAATTAGATGAATTTGTAGATTACATCCATGCACTTTACAATTTAGGCATCCTGCAGCGAAATGCTTGATCTGATATCGTGTGGATACAAGGTATGTGAGGTCTTCTGTCAAACGTTTCTTAACACAACAGTTTGTGACAGAATTACACTCATCATGTTTCCGTGGCCGTCATTCCCCGATCTCATTCAAGGGTTTCAGACTGTGGGAATACTGTGTACTTCCACACAAACTGTAGGGACTGTGGTATGCATTTATTCTGAAAACACTTCATATGATTTGAAAGATTCCAGCAAACGTCAGTTTAATCAGATTGCTAAGGAACATGCTTACATGATACGTGCTTCAGTGCTTTTCACCATCTCCGCTTGCTAAATGTTGTCGTGTGAAGGAGGTCAACGTGGAAAATTTCTGAAACGCAGTAAAATGATTTCTTACTGTTGGTCATATGTATTTATTGCTTTCTTTCCCTTTTCATGCCAGTTTGCCAACCACTGGTGAGTTTCGTACTACAGGAACCACTGCAATGCTGTTTATGGTTTTCCGGTATTGAGATCACATTCCAATAAAAGAAGCAGGTGTCTCCATTTTAAATTTTAGAAATTATGTCATTGTAACTGTTAGGGGTTTAACTGTTGTGTTTCATATGATGTTTAAATGCACGCTTCAAAATATCTTAAGCCAAAATTTCATTTAGATTCTGGGAAAGGTGTCATAAGCTAAGCACTCATATATCGGGAAAGTATTTTATAATCGCTCGGTTTATAACATCATTTATCTTGTGTATGTTATATAACCATCATATACGTTTATGTAAGAGTTTAATCTACGTTAAAAACGTTAGCAAATATTTAACGCCTAAATTTAATTTAACTCCTAATATATTGTAAAAAATAACGTTCAATCTAAATATACCTGCTTTGGATTAAAGAGGTAAAAGGAGGAAAGAAATATTTATTTTTAGACAACAATGTTGATAGTTCTTTTAATTGTAACCAGAAAAAAGCATTATCAATTTGAGACGTCACCTGAAACTTTCATATTCATTGGTTCCGATATGTTCTGCATCAAAATGATTATAAGATGAAAATGATTATAAAATAAAAAAGTGTGTGGGCAACACACTAAACTGGTTTTATATTGAAAATACTAGATTATCGCAACGCTAATGTCAGTACTATATAACATTAATGTATTTCTAGGGATTCCATTCCATATTGCGATAGCACATGAAACTAACATTTATTTAATGAAATGGGCTTTCAGTAAAAAAATTTAACATTATGAGCAGTAAAATTAGAAATTACTCGTGGATAGGTTAATAATCCAGATTTATTGATAACCCTAATTTACTCAACATATTGAGTTATGAATGTCTGTCCATCATTATTTAGATATAAGTCTTACCGACGTTCATTTTCAATTGCGACAGCAGAAAAAAGATGCTGACACTTTAAATTGGTACTTCATCATATAATAAATGTGATCCTAGGATTAAAATTACTATAATTCTGTATTTACTCACTCATTACATACATAAAAAGTGACGGTCCATTTCAGCTAAATTATTTATCATTCTAAATTACAAATCAAAAATTATGTGGTATATACGTCGCGATATAGTCTGTGGCATATATATTATTAGATATACAACTAGGCTTTAAAATTCAGTGCTTAAAAAACGCAATATAAGTTTGCCTAATTAATAATTTATATTGCGTTTTGGAAAAAGAGCTCATTAAAAAAACTTTTTGAATTAGAACATCTTGTAAGAAATAATAATGTTGGTTGAAGAATTATATTAGTTTTCCAAAAAAAATAATAAAGAAAGTTAATTTTGTATTAAACAACATTATTAATTAAAGTTAACAAAGTTCTTTGTTTTAAGAATAATAAAAAAAATTAGTAATTATTTTACTCAAATGTTTTTCATGGTTTAAAATAAATATTCAAAGTTTAAATTCAATTATTAAAATAAGTCAAGTTTAAATGATATACTGCAACTAAAATTTATTTAAGGGCATACAATAACTTAAGAAATATTGTATTACATAGGCTACAGAATAATTCAAGAAATACTATATTTAAATACGACAAATAATTTTCTCAGAAACCCAGTTTAATATACTTAGCATTTACATTACCGTAAGGAGGAGAATTAAGTTTGAGCACATGAAATGAACAGCTACTCATTTAAACAACCGTGGTTATAATGTTTTCTATCCAACGAATTTCGTGATTGCATAATTAATTTTTTTACTAATATTTTAATATAACATAATAACTAAATAAAATAACTATATCTGCCTTGCGATCCATAGTAAGTTTTTATCTAATATTAGTAATAATAATTTTATGTCTACTTTGAAATATTTTTGGTATAATTAGACCGTATGACCATTAATGTAAAAATATTTATTTACATTTTCTTTTTGTAAATTTATACAATAAATAAATAACTTAATGCAGTAATTAACTTCGTGGGCTAGTGACAATATGCCCAACTAGCATCAAGAAGATTCAGGTTTAAATCTACCAACAATATCCATTACAGTTGCTGTTTACAAAAACGAGAAAACTTATGACAAAATGTAAAGTGTATAAATACTCAAATTGCTTGGGGAAATTTCCCGCAGTACCTCCAGTACACACAAATGTACAGTTATCACTAAAAGGAAAGTAACGTCCTCCTTGGGTTTGAGCTTCAACTATTTTTAACAAACAAGTATTAATTACTTTCAAAGCATTGTAAAATAAGTTCTTAAGCATATGAAAAACGATATGTTTTATATATACGCCCAAAAATAACACTGATGAATAACTTAATTTTCAATGTTCAAGCTTACAATGTACACTGTATTGGAATATTCGTAGAATAACATTTGAGTTACAAAGTATTGAAATTTTTTTAGAAGTTTGAAATTGTTTCGATGCCTTATTTGTACAGTGTGCAATAAAACCATCGGTAACATACTTGTATTTAATTTTTAAATTATGTTAAAGTTAAATTCTCTTAAATGTACCAATTTGAATAATACATAGTGTATTTTGTTATTATCATTTGTTTTTATCTGAATAATTTAAAAAGAGGTTTAAATATCACTATGACATGTGAGATATGCGTTATAATGTGATGGAAGGTATGATTGATATCTAATACTAAGTACGTTTTACGTCATTTATTTCATGTATGTAAGGGAAATTACCTCTGAATTAGATAAATACTTCAAAATTAATACTCGAATTTTGGTTAACGATAACAGAAGTATTTAAAATGTAACGAATATTCATTTTGACAATATTAATGTAGTTTTCATAATTAACAACACGATAAAAAATATAAAATAACATTTTAAAAATTGTAAAAGGTCAAATGAAACTAAAACTTCCATTTTTATATAGCTTATATCGTAGTGTATAGTTTGTTGTGTATTAAAAATAGATGTAATAAAAGTATTTAAAATCTGACATATATTTAATATACATGTAATGCTGCAACTTAAAACTTAACATTTAAAATTACCTCTCTGATACATCTGAAAATTTTTAAGAGGCCAAATTAATCTAATCATTTTATTCGTAAAAAACTTATATCGCCATTTCTTTCAAATTATCCTTAAAGCTAATGAAAACATTTAACAATTATCATATATTTAATTTATGATTATTATTGTAGTTTCTACATTGAAAACTTGTTATTTACTGAATATTTAAAATTACCTCTTTGATACATCTTAAAAATTGCACAAAGAGGCAAAATGAAACTATGACTTCCCTTCTTAGAGAAACCTAAGGAGCCATTTCTTGAAAATTAGCATTACATGTCATAAGAATATATAAATTTATTGCATATTTAATATATGAATAACATTGTAACTTTTGGCATTAAAAAAGGAAAGCTATTTGTTGAATACTATATTTAAATTTGTCTCTTTGATACATCTTTAAAAATTGCAAAGAAGCCAAATGAAACCAAACCTCCCATCCTTAGAAAACCTGTATCGTCTTTCATTGAGAATTAACGCTTCCTTATTCAACCAAACCGACGCCAATAAAAAATAAACCCAATTCAAGAACACAATAGCATTACTCAATGGCTTCGAATTATAAAGTTATTTGATCTCCAAACCCACCGAAATTCGCTGAAAGTAACAATTCCAACAGAATTAGCAGAGATCCGAATTACTCGGAGACAAAAGAACTCGAACGCGAAAGGGAGAAGAAAGGAAGTGGAACTCTTCAACTCGAGTTTTATTTTGTCTCGCATCCTTGTTCCTTTCGAACAATGCCTTTGAGACGTGAGTCGCTTTTGTGTTGAGGTTATCACAAGAGGAGGAAGACTTTAAGCTGAGAAGTGGGTTAGGTTTTAAAATGTGTCCTTACAAAATGGAGTTCTTTCATTCACTGGTTTTCTAAGAAGACAGCAGAGGTTTAATTTTGTGTGTCTCGTCTTTGATGAATCGTTATGCCCTTAATTTAAATGCGTGAATGGATGTTATTAAATGGCTAGCATATTGATAAGTAATATATTTGTTCCAGACTTAATTATGGAATACATCATCTCTTTGTTTAGTCATATTTGGAACCATGTCTACCATTTATGTAATTTACAAATTCCAGACGCTCGACAGTTTCTTCGGTAATTACAATGACAAACATGATTCACGTAGTGGGCAAGGGAAGCAGTTAAGAGTTAAGAGAAGAGAGTTAATGTTTGTAGCTATTGTTTGTAATTCTTGAAATTGGTTGTTTCTGACATAGACTTGATTACTATTATTTACCAATATTAATGAAATTTTTAATTTTTGTAGAATATTGATTAGCCTCATGTATGCCAAGATCTTTCCAAAGCATTTGTGCATTTTTGTCTAAGAAAACTCAGAAAACTTCCACCGGCAACAGGATTATTGATACAAGACATCTTACATACCATCAAGTCTCCTTGTATCTAAATCCGTCAATTGCATCCTACAGTACCACCAAATTAAAATCTGATGCCCCTCACCATTCACCAGCTTTGAGAGGCATCTCATGCTAATTGTCAAACTGTTTTTGTGGGAGTTTTGTGAATTTTCTTCCATATAACACCTGAATATATTATAGTTACCTCAAAAAGCCCCTTCCTGGAAAGCAATGGCTGCCCATCGGTGGGCTCTTCGTGGCATACATCAATGGATCAAGGGCGTTTCCATGTCCAAAAAACAAAGCTTGAAATATTCAATTTCAGATTCAGCGTTGAATGAGGGAGAATTAGAACAACTTTCTATTCTTTTCAACAAGCATAAAAGAACATTTCTGTCTACAGATTTATCATTCTCACACTTAGCATGAACAATTTAGCTATCAATTCAACCCGGGGAGTTCAGAGCTTCAACCCGGATCTTCTAATTATTATTCTAACTCTGGTTCTTATACCCTTATAATAATAATGTCTGCCTGACGGATGGATAAGGCCCGACTAATAATGTTGTCAAAATAATGAAATTATACGCTGCTAATATCCGCTGCAGTCACTGATTTTTGAAGCGAAGACACTCGAGGGAAAGTGGCTTCAAAAAGTGTCTTCGCTTCTTTGTGGCAAAGTGTGTAAAAGCGTCTCAGAACAAAAGTCAGGCTGGCTGGTTAGATTTTTTTCTGATTTTCCTTCCTAAAGATTCCTTACATATATAAGGGAAATACGAGACCCATTGATGTCAAACAACACTATTGTTGTGAGAAAGAAAGTAGTATAATTTGATTGATAGCATAAACAAATCTTCAAATGGAAGTATAAAACCATCTAAATTTTCTTTGCAATTAAGAAAAAAGAATTTTATGCACTGTATCCAATAAAAATACAAGTAATAATATTCTTTGAAAAGAATTTAGCAGAATAGTTTTAAATTACACGTTCAACGTCATGCTCCGGCTTAAGAATACCAATTTGTAAGTTCCGTCGTCGCTTTTCGCATCTGAAGCAGAGATATTTGATTAGAAACTATAATTGTCTTTTCAGAAATGATATCATGCCTAAAATGGGGGAACAGAGAAAATAATTCAATTTCAGAACATGAAAAAAAAAAAAATTTCATTTATCTTCATTCCCTCAGTCTTTGCACCCCCCATCTCCCAATGAAAATGCTGCCATATCAGCCAAAATGAATTTTTGAGCTTCTGCTTGAAGGAAAAAAAAATATAGATATAGCACCTGTGACGACGTTATTTAATTTTCATTTTCTTGCCTTATCTTGTTTTGTTTTACAATGTTCTTCTTGTAGGAATGGTTTTTCTTTATTCTTTGCTTTCACGCTTAAAGGCAATGTGTGTGCAACAAGTTTACTCGCTTCGTAGATAGATAAATCAAACAAAACAAGAGAGAGATTTAAATTGCAATTTGATTTCTTCAGTTTTGGTAAATGAAGAAATATCAGTAAGCTCAAGAGAGATTTTGAGATTTATATTTTGATTCCAATCTGACAAATATGTGCAGGAACTGAGAATCATTACATTTTGCTGCAGTGTTTCAAATATGTTTTAAACTCTCAAATCCAAATTAAGTACTACGTATTTAACTTGATTTCAAAAAAAAAAGGGCTACAAGGAAAAGGAAAGAATTTACAATGTTATTTATCTTAAACAGAGCCAGAACATGATGCAACAACTATTATAATTGAAGAAATATTATTTCAATTTTTATAATTTTGTTGATAAATTTAGATGTTATGATTCATTGATATATGACCTTAAATAGTTTAAGGTCCTTTGATTTAATCAAATCAATTTTTACATATAAAGATTTCCCATAATAATTTTCCATAAGAATACTAATAAAATTTTTCCATAATGATAACAGTGCCATAA
Source organism: Caerostris extrusa (assembly GCA_021605095.1). NCBI lineage: Eukaryota > Metazoa > Arthropoda > Arachnida > Araneae > Araneidae > Caerostris > Caerostris extrusa. The sequence continues at coordinate 63,622 of BPLR01018647.1, forward strand.
GGAACATTATTAAACCATTCCTCTGAAAGAATCCCATTGTTATTAGCTTAACATTATGGGGTTGTATAAATTCATTTATAAACCGCCTAGAATTAAAATACAAAAGCAGGTTACATAAATTAGATAAAATTCACAGACATGAATTAAATTTTTACCGAATTTAATTTTCTGTTTTATGTATCTTTTCCCTACCCTATCGTGGGTGAGGTATATCAGATTTAATCTGTCCAAATAATTTTACTTTTTGCTTATTCTTCAAGTTGATTTGTAAAGTCCTTGTCTGGTATTTCCAGAAAATGTCAGTGCAGCTTATTCTGCTCTGATGGGATAGTACTTTTGTGCACAGTTTCGAATATGCATCCAATTGAAAAATAATTTCGTAACTCGAATCACATAATAAACATAAATCACGTTTCGTAAAAAAATCGTTCCATTCGAGCAGGACATATATGAAGTTGATCTTATTCCAAAACGAACTATACCGAAATATTATTGTAAAAACACTGTAGGACACAAATTTATTATTTAAGCACACGTGTGATAAGCTACAATAATTTAGTTCGCCTTATTCACAGTTGTAATTTTAAGTAAGAATTATGCTTCATTAATCTTTGCTACTTAAAATATCAGTTCCATTAATATAATTTTTAAAGCACCTAGGACTTTTAAACTGAGGTAATTCATTTTAAAACCTGTTAAGCCCATTCAAAAGCATTAGTATTTAATCTAAGAATAAACATGACAATCTTGACAACTGTCAAGTCTTGCAATTCATTTAAGAAGGTGAAATCCTTACCAGAATTGCATGTGTATGGCAGTAGTACAATTCTAATAGCAAATTACAGTAGTATATTACTAAATTTAAGGCATCGTGCTAGTAGTTGTCCTGGGCAACGTAGCAGTTGCTGTAGAAAATACAGAATCTACTTTGTATCCATTATATTAGTATTACATTATTTTAGATTAGTTGTTTATTATATCGACTTCATCGATTACTAGAAACGGGTGGAAGTAGGTTGCAGAAGGCTTCAAGTTCGAATGAAGCTTAAAGGCTTTCATTGCAATTAGGTTGCATAGTGGGAGTTTTCAGTTTAGTATTTCATTAAACACTTAAATACAGGACAGATACCACAAAAATATTTTTATCTTACAAAAATATGTTTTTTTATATGTTTAAAACTCAAAATAAAGGTTTTTAACTTTTATTCCCTATCCTGGGCTGTTGGTTTTATACATAATTTTAGCAAAAATATTTCGATGTATGAAAGAAAAACAAACGAAACTGTTATTTTATAGTAAAAAATCAATTATTCAATATTAATATATTTTATAAAATATGTTGCATTATTCTTAGGTTGTCCTTTTTTATTTTGGTTACTGTTACGGCATTTTAAATATGCTTTCAGTAAAACTTTATTGCTTACTTTTAACGGATTTTATTACTTTCAGCTATTTTTTTTTATATGAAATGAAATACTTTTAAGCATGGCTATGATATTATGAGTTGAAATATTTTAAAAATGAAACTTTTGAAATGTGAACTATTTGAAGAATAATGGGCGATAATGAAATAAATTTTATTTTTTAAATTTATTATTTTTTTTTTTTTGTCTTATTTTACATAAGTAGTTCTTAATAAAAACATAGAATAACACTCAGAAATGAATGCTCTTTGTCGATAATTTAAATGAAGAAAACAAATTAACAAGTTCAGAGTAAAACAAGAATTTAGAAGACACAAAAATAACGTTTTGAGGCTGAATGTTAAATTCTTTTGATTAGATCAAGATCCTTCTAATTAATTAGCACTTATATTTTGTGAAAAATTGGTGACATAAGTAATTGTATAGATTAATTATACGGTTTTATCATGAAAAATCAGAAATTCGATTAAGTATGAAGGTTTAAATACATGCAGTCATACTATTGTGAATGAAGTAGAATCTAATTGATCAAGTGTGAAGCTGCAAATCTTTTTATAAAAAGCAATTAAGACATTTTATCTAACACTACTGGCTTTAATTAACATTTAATTAAAAAGATAATGGTAGGGTCTCAGCCATAATTTGTACTTTATCCATTCCTTTCTGGATATTTTTTTATCAAGATAGGCATTCAATAATTGAAATGAACTAATTAAAGCAATTGTCATTGTGTATTTGAATTTTTTTGTTTTAATTGTTTAGAGGTAAATATTAAAATTGTTACAAATGCAATTAAACATCATTGCTGTTTTTTTTCTTATAAGGGAAACGGAAATTGTGCATAAATATTTCATAAAATTAAGGATATTTTTTTTTTAATTCAGTGATGTAATTCAGTTACAATGCTATATATATATCAGTTAATTATGCTGTTTTCATGTATATATATACATGAAAGGTATATGTATATATATACCGGGTGATCAAAAAGTCAGGAAGAACTTTAAAAATGAACAAAGATACGATTTGCACAAAACGGATGGAAAAGAAACCGGGTTTTGGTAAAAAAAAAAATAGTTCTGTTGGCGACCAACGGATGGTGCTGTCGGATTTCTGATGTGTAGGATTATGCTAAGTAGCAAGTATAAAAAGGAGCAACTGCAGCATAAAGTAGTCGCATTTCATGAAATGCTGTCCATAGTTGAGAAAGACCTCTTAGTTAAACTTTATTATAAGAATTCGAAAATGCCATTTTATTGCGAGCATATCGCTACATGAAAGGTATGCGAGATAGCAAAGGGACCACTACGTCTTCTGCATTGAAGAAAATGATGAAGAAATTTAAAGCTACAGGTTCTTAGGCGTCGTCATGCAGCGGACGTCCCTCAACAGCCCTGCTGTTACCACGACAGTGGAGCAAACGGTCAATCAATGTCGGCGGTTGCTCCACAGGGGAATGCAGTGCTCGAGAAGTTTTTCGAGGCAGACAGAGTGTTAGTGTCTGGAAAGCATTGCGAATAACTCTGAAACGGTATCCCTACAAGTTGCAACAGAAGCAAGAACTGAAAACTCCTGACTTCGACTCTCAACCGAGGTTTTACGAATTTGGTATTCAATAAGATGGAAGAGCAGCACGATTGGCTTCACACTGTGCTTTGGACAGATGAAGCGCATTTCCTCTCTCTGGCGCTGTTAGCACCCACAATTGTCGAGTGTGGACCACAGAAAATCCACATGCATTTGTTGAGGTATCCTTGCAAACAGCAGTCTGTGTGACTTCACTGCTGATTTCATAATTGGTCCATTTTTTCGAGGAAGTCACACAGACGGGTTTCAAAACAGTTTCTGTCACTGGTCAGCGATATGTAGCACTGTTACAGAACAACATTATTCCTGAACTGCAAGCGCGACAGGCACTCCAAACAGTCACCTTTATACAAGAGGGAGTACCACCTCATATTGCTCTGCCTGTGCAACGTCTGCTACGCTCAACATTTGGGGAGGATCGCATTATCAGTCGCTACTTTAATCATGCGTGGCCTCCAAGATCGCCCGATCTGACACTCTGTGACTTTGTCTGTGGGGATTCTTGAATTCAAAAATGTACCGCGACCAACCCATCACTAGCAGCACTGAAAGATGCCATCCGCCAAAAATGTGTCTGCCATAACGAAAGAAATGCTACTAAATGCTGTGAACGGTGTGGTGACTGGTCTAACAGGTGTACTTCTGAATGATTGACAGCACATTGAACATTTACTGTAGTACTCATTAACTGTAATTAAACTGACTTGTAAGTTGTGATCATTTTTTCATTTGTAAATCCTTTTTTGGTGCAATAAAACACTATAGCGCCATCTGTTGGTCGCCAACAGAACTATTTTTCGTTGCCACACAAAAACCCGGTTTCTTTTCCATCCGTTTGGTGCAAACCGTATCTTTGTATCTTGATTCGTTTTCGAATTATTCATTTTTAAAGTTCGTCCTGGTTTTTTGATCACCCGGTATATATATATATATATATATATATACAAATTTTAAATTGAAATATTTATATCATCTTGTTTAACAAATGCATAAGTTCAATCATATTGAGTGCAATTGTGTTATTATAAAAATGCAGCTGGAACAACATATCGATAGAAATGTTTTACCTTGATGTATGGTATCTTTCAGTGCTGGTAACAAATATAGACTTTTTACAAGTCTATATAATAATCTTGATATAACCACATCGAATAATCTCTATAAGTGATACATAGTCATCTTGGTAGCCATTATAACTGACTAAATGCGAACCAATTTTAAAGAAATAATTTTTATAGAGCTACTATACTAATAAAAAAAAAATATATATATATATTAAAAATAGTTTTATTTCTTGAACAACCTGCGTTATATAATTATATTAAAGTATGATTTTCATCAGTTTATGCATAATTATTTTTCGACTGCGTTAAATTTTAAATAATTTATTATGATACATATTTTGTACAGGAAAAACTGATCATAATTTCACACTTATAAAATTTAAAATCAAAATCATAACTATATACGCTTTTAAATGCAAAAAAAATTTTTTATATATGTTTAAAATTACTGTATATGTTAATATTTAAAAAAATAACTATTAAATGTATTATTAGTAACTATTAATTTAACTATTTAATTGTTATAAACTAAAAATTAAATATTATAAATTAATATAAAATTACTGCATACGTTTTAAAAATCAAATATAGATTTGTAATCTGATTTTTTTTACCGAAGAACAACTGCACTCAACATATTCTATACATAGGGAACAGTTTTGCAAGATTTGATTGTACGTACTATAATCACAATAATTACTATAAAGACAATTTATTAAAGTAACTGTAAGTACAGTCGTTTTTCTAAAATTTTATTTTTTATTTCAATACTCAAAACACCCGTTAAAAGCCATGAGAGTAACAAAGCATTTAAAAAGGCAGTTTTTCAAATCAAAATGGGTAAAAAATTAGCATTCTACAAAAATTGAACCCTTAAAGCAAACATGGAATCGAAAATCTTTTACGAATCGTTTTAGAATAAAGTTTAGAAAAAAAAGAAACGTACTTAAACAAAAAACCAAACATAAAAAGAAAGAAAATATTTGACAGACTGTAATCCCTCAGTCATTTCTCACGAAACCTAAAAGTAAGTAAGAAAACGGGGGAGAAAAAGAAAAAAAATTCCCCAGGATTTCTGGGAAGAAATTTTTAACCCAATTGGAAACCATCTCAAAATTCTGTGGGCATCGCACCAACCCGTGACATTCCACTTAAAGCCATTCTTTTCCACTGCAAGATCACTCATTTTATTCCGGAATTTATACTCATGAGACTGTCCGGTGGGGAAAATCCTATGGGAAGGGGGGAAAAAAGGGACTTCGACTCTGTTGGAGCTTGAGAATAGGGATAGGGTATTTGCTGCAAATCAAATGATTCATTTATAGAAGTCCGTGCCTTGAATAAAATGCCCGTGACATAATACGATACTGGAGCCTTTTATCAGATTTTGGCATTCCAAATGTCCCAGCCTCCTTTTGCTTTTTATCGCCTTTTGTTATACTTTCCGGTGATTCCATGGATGGTCCATGACTTTCTTTTTGGAGCTGATTTATTTTTGGATGCAGTCAATTTTCCGGAGAGCTAGAAATGAAACGAACCACGCTAACATCGGCGATGGTGTAAAATTATGAATGTCCTGAATAAAGAAAACACATTTATTATATTTGGATAGCTTTGTCAAAGCTAAAGAGTTGGATATGGTGATAATATATTTATCCTGTACTATTTTTTTTTTTTATCTGGATTGCTTCTATAACTACTTAAAAATTTTTTTGTTATAATATGTTTCCACCTGTAACAATAAATTATTAACATATTTTTCAGTTTCAATCTTTAGAATGTTAAATAGCTCTTTGAAAAAAAGTTTTCTTATATCTGCAAAAAAAGAATTATATAAGGAAAAATAATATTTAAAGCAATTTTAGGGTTAATTTACATATTACTGTTTCATTGAGTATTTGTTTAATTAATATAATTTGTAGCAGTTATGTCAATGTAGTAAAATTGACGATTTTGAGTTAAGGCACTATGCAACATAGTAGCCTACTGATTATGTTTACATAATTGGACGTCGTTGACATCATTCATTGAATCTAGTAATTACGTAGACAGCATCAGAGATATATATATACAGTATTTTGGTTCACTTTTGAACATTTTATAGAAAATATTTTATAGTTATTTTATAAGGGCCTCTACGCTCCAAAATGTTTGAAGTAGCATCTATATATTTTAACAATTTTTATGCTTATTTTTCGAATTTGACTATCGCAATTATTTTGAATTAATGCATTATTCATCACAGTAATCTATAATTTACATTGGAATCCATTAAAATATTTTAAGTGCAGTAATACAATTCACTTCTTTAGTATATAATAGCAAAAAAAATGTAGTTATTGCATAAGCCTACATGCTAAACTTCAAAAAAGTAAAATATACATAAAAAAAAATAAAGTACTAGAAAGTAAGCTACACATATTATTTTAACTTTTATGTATTTTTTTCTAGAATTTGAATATTGCGATTATTTTGAATTAATGTATTGTTCAACACAGTATTCTAACTATATTTGTACCACTATTAATACATTCAAAATGCAGTAATTCGATTCACTTTTTCAACATTTGATAACATAAAATATCAATATATTACTTCATAAAAGCTAAGATTTTGATTTAAAGCAATATGCATCCTAGTAATCCAGTAAATATTGTGACATCACTATTTGAGGTAATTTAAATTTACAATTTCGCCTCACTTTATAGCATTTGATAGAAAAATATTTATAATTATTATATAATGGGTTTAGGAGCTAAACATATGAAGTAGTATCTACATATTGTAACAATATTATGCATACTTATCCCAGAATTTAAATGTTACAAATTTTGAATTAATGCATTATTCATCACAGTAAACTAGCAATTGCTTTGAGATCATTATTTGAGATATTTTAAAACCGGTATTTCGGTTCACATTTCAACATTTCATAGGAAATATTTAGCTATTATATAGATCTAAGTGCCTATCTTGTG